>AYEL01076379.1:0-63824 GCA_000484575.1 Olivierus martensii
TCTCTCTCCAATAAACAAAGATGTTTGTGCTTACAAACGTAGTCTCAGTGTCCGTTCTGTCCAGCCTCTCATCACCTGTCCTTATCCGCGTCACACGCCGCTCTTAGGCTATCCGCCTGTCGGAGACCGCTTGTTTTTGATTTAGCGGGCTCGCGGGCCTCACACTTATAATATAAAGTTAAATGTATATAAGTGTACATATAAATATGATATAAATACTTTACATATATTATAAAGAAATTACAATTAAAATTAAAAAGAAAAAAAAAAATTGCAGTTAACATAGTTCATTATCTTCTATAGAAACCATTGTGCTGAAACTTTCGTTGGTTGGTTATCATTTATGATATGTGTCTTCTTCTTAAATTCTGTATGACTATAGCTTCTGCAGTTTTTATGTCTTCGGTCTGGTCATATTTCCTAACCACCCGGGCTTGATCCCACGGGATGTTTAAGTTAAATTCATTAGGTTTTATGATAATAAGTGGAAGTTTAGTTATATATATTCATTTTCCACATTGAAACAAAAATGGCCAATTTAGGTTCTTAGCTTAACTGCTATGTTTAAATCTCTAAAATTAATTAAAATCCAAGCATTACTAGCAGTTTTAAACTTTAACTCAAACTCTTTTATTGTAAAATATGACAATAAAAATGTATATTGACAATAAAAGAGTTTGAGTTATAGTTTAAAACTGCTATTAGTGCTTGGACTTTAATTAATTTTCGAAAAATATCCAAGTATACAATAGATATCTGTAATTTAATAAGACATTACAGGTTTCCAAATAATAGAAAGTTATTTGATCCCATGTATGATGGAGAGTAAAAAAGAAATCTACTTCATTCCTCCGTTATCTTTTATATCTTCATTCCTAGTCCATCTCAGACAACTACTGATGGAATAGTACACAGATTCTCTTCCATGCTATATTTCTTCCTCCTTATTCTTAAATATGTTCTTTCCCTGTCTTGATTCTCATCTACTCTTTTTTTCCTCAGAAAGTAAACTTACCTTTATTTTTTTGGTAAGAGGCAATCATATTACTTTATTGTTTGACAGAAGGAGCTCTAATTTCATCATTGTTCACTGAAATCAATTCTTTTACTTCCCCTCTCTTTCCTGAACCATTTTATCCAAAAATTAATTTCAATAACTATAAAATTCTAGTAATTAAAATAACTATTTAGTTATTTTATTAAGATTTGCTGGATTCCACAAAAGCAATTGCTTTACCATCTTGGGGATCCATATTTAATTCAGAATGATTTTATACCTTGGAGCCCAGGCTCAATTCTAGATTATTTTATATTACCTTGAGAACTCAAGATCAAATCCAGATGATCCTGGATTTGATCTTGATTCTTAATATGTTTATCTTTGATCAAGATAAACATATTAAGGAATACTATTTTAATAATAAAAAAAAAATATTCTCACTGTTTTAATATTTTGTAAAATTCTAAGTCATTTGTAACTGAAGAGGGCCAAAAGTAATTTTTATTTTTTAAGTTATTAATATTATTGTGGACTATAATATCTGCATTAATGCTATGTTTTATATATTTCTTAGGCACACTGCCAGATAAACAAAACATAAACAGTACTATGGCAGGAAAATTAATCATATGTGTAAATAAATAAAATTTCTACTAAAAAAATTATAGAAGGGCTTTCGATTTTTATTAAAATCCTCATCAGCTACATTCAAAAACCAAAAAATTTGCACTTTCCATCAAGTATTCTTTCTTTATGTTTCATATATTACAAATAGTAAAATTTTAGCAGAGGATTTGCATTTACATTATTTAATTACATATACTACTACTTTTTAAAAGAATATTGAATATTCTGAGTTCTGATGGTTGGGGAACATAACCTCTATTTATAACATTGTTCCTATAGAAAATTGTGTTTTGAGTTATGATTGATTTGAATTACAAACAAAATTTTTAAATGCAATTTTGTTGTAAGTCAGACATCTTTTTATATTATATAGAAAAGTTCATTTAATTAATGGTTACTTTTTCTTTTATTACTTTATATTTAAGATAAAATATAGCAATTGTTAGCAATAGCAAAATGTGCAGTGAATACAAGGTATCAAATAAAATGAGATAAGACAAGAATTAAATTTATTTAAATATTAGATTAAACTTTTGAAAGCAAGGATTAATCAAAAAAGTTAATATAAATTAGAGGCCTGAAATAATAAATAATTACTCTATAATATGAGATTTGCTTTTTTTTTTTTTTTAAATATTTTAAAATACAAATGACATTAATAAAGATGATTTTTTTTTAACAAATAAGTGTGAAAAATATTGTACTTTCTTGACAGTTACATCTATATTATAGATAGCATGCTCACAAAATTTCGATTGTCTATTAAATAATTCATAGATAATGCATTATTTTATACTTTTTATTTATATAATGCACATTATTCTTATTTTTTACAATTTTCTGTTTTTAATGATATTGTACCTCAAAGCCTTAAAAGTATAAAATCAATAAATTCCATCCACACACAGTCTTGAGAATTTTTGTTGAGAGATTATTTTTTTGACTTTACGAAATATAGTTTATATAAAATCTTTCTCTGTTATTTACATAACAGAGAATACATTTATATATTTCTTATCTTGGGTAGCATGGCTTTTCCTAAATTGGGAAAACATGAAATACGAGCTTTGTCATTTCTTCTTGTTTTAATATGGAAGGTATAGCAAAAGTTTTTTCTTCTGATGACAAGTATAGTGTTTAGTTAATTGAAGCAGCAGATAATCCAGATGTATTGTTTCAGTTGTGATACATGAGTTATTATATCCACATTAGGAGCTGGCCAATATAGATGGCCCAGATATTGTTGTGATGAGATGATGTATAGGTCTACACTGAGAATCATTCATGCATCGAGATATTCTGGGCACTCTACCCAAAAGTGGAATGTCATCTCCTGTTGGCCACAGTGAGAGCATTCTGATGACTGGGCCAGTTTACATGAATATAGAAATAAGTTTAGAGGAACTGTGTGAGTATGAAGACATACCAGTAATACTTCTAACTCTTGAGATGAGTAGTTATCTGTTGGCCAGTGTTGAAAGCATCATATGCCTGTAAGTCAAGCACCCACAGCAATATTCTGCCAATGGTAGAGAAGTGGTAGTGTACTTTCACTAGAAACAAAGCTACCACATCATGCATGTCTAATGACTGTCACACAGAGCCATCTAGGATCAAGTGTCGAGATTGTTTGTTGGCATCCTCATTGATCAGAAACCCCACATGCCCAAGTGTCCAAACAAAGGCCAAAGGGTGACTGGACTTGGAGATAAATGAAGAAATCATTGATCTCCAATTCTTTTATTTCAAATAAAATCCAAAATACTTTCTTCTTCTTCTTATAAGATAATTACAATATAATAGCACAAGTTCAAGTGAAAGATTGATATATTTATTTGCTAAAGATCTTTCATCTTAAAAAAACCATCTTCAGTAGGAACAAGTAAAAGAATTACAAATAAAACAAGTATTAATTTGAATACAAGAATATTTACAATAAAATAAAACATAGCGGTTAAAGAACAAATATATAAAAATTTCTAAAATGTATACATAAAAAGATAAAATAAAAGTTAAACTAAATGAAATAAAAGACAACATAATATGTTTATAAATGCATCCCATAAGGATGAGATGGCCTCAGAGGGGTTATCATTAATTACATAGCATTATTACGATGTTGTTTTATACTAAGGGCCTCAGCTAATCTAATTTCAGACACATTATTAATGGGTTGTACGATTTCAATTCTACTCCAATAAATATGTATATTAATCATTGATCTCCAAGTTGATGGGGAAAAAAACTACCTTCTGTACAGCATGGAGCATAGACTATCAGAGAAAAAGGTAACCACAGATCTGACTGCATTAATTAGCTTGGAGTCCAGCTGCCTCTGCTGCAAAACAGAACAGTCTCAATGAATAGAAAAAGTTGCTGAAAAGCCCAGGAAGGAATTATGATCCTTATGTGCTTGTTGGCACCTTAATTCAATTAATGCAAGGTGCACTCTAGTGGCTGTTAGAAAAATTAACTACTGGTAAATAATGGTGGAAAAATGTTATTTTGACAACATGGGTGGCAATTATTGCTGTGTTGTTGGATATCATAAAAATGATTATTTATACCCAAAGTCTCTGTTTAGTTTTTCTTCATTTCTTATTGCAACTGATGTTGTTAATTCTCATTTTCTACAGGTACAGCTGAATTGCTGCAAATTTTGTACAGACATCTGAAACAAACAAATTAACTGGGAAAATTATTTAATATAGTGGGGGCTAACCAAAGGAATATTATCCACATTTATATTGTATTTTGGTTTTTCCAAATAATTTCTTCAGTGTCATTGGCTTTTTGTACCTGTTTGTATTTGATGGTTTACCCCACATTTGTAGATGAGAAATGCAAGTCTTATTATTTTCTCCATTTATAAATCAGATGATTGTTGAAGCATGTTTGCATAACCCCTCCACTCCAGCAATGCAATTGCATTGGCCCTACATATGCTTATTTTTATTATCAAGCTAAATTACGAAAATCAAAAATATTAGCTAATTAAAATAAACAAGCAAACAAATATTTGAAGCTGAAAAATAAATGTTTATTTCAGTTTTTAATACACATCAAGATTACAGTGACTTGTTAGTAAATACAATTCGATTTTATAAATTTAATAATTTAAATTTCTTATATTACAGCATTATAATATATTAAATAATTTAAGAATATCCTAGTTAAATTTTTTATTGAATTTCTTCACTATTTGTTTCTTTTCATCTATAATTTTACTTTGTAACTAGGCTGATTTACTTTCATTTAAAAAAAATGCATTTATTGTCACCACTCCTTTAGGGAATATTTGTGTAGCACTATGTACATGTCCAGATTCCATTTAAATTTTTTCTCTTTTCGAATAGGTTTAGATCTAAATAATTCTTACCTCTGAACAACTGGTTTGAAATTGCATGTTAATTATACTCTTAACATTCAACATGATTACATTTCCTATTATACCGTATATACTTGAATATAAGCTAATCCATGTATAAGCTGACCCTCCTGACTTGAGTTTGAAAATCGGTAAAAATATGTAACCCATGTATAAGACTATCCCCTGATTTAGCACTTAAAATTCAATAAAAATTTGAAATCGATAAATTATGTGATCTTTGATTTTTAGTTACCAATATATTAATGCCATTTGCCAAAAAATATAAATATATTTTATTGAAAACTTTAAATATCATATAAAATAAATTAATAATAATACAGACAGCAATATATCAATTTAAAAAGTAAAATTTTACTTATAAATACAGATAACAATATATCAATTTAAAATGTAAAATTTTACTTTACCCGAAGCGATCAAGTGCGTCGCGCCACCGACTCCAACCTGCATTTATATAAGTGCATCAGAGAGGCGATGCTGTGCTGCTTGATGCGCCGCGATGCAGAAATTCTCGACAGTAATCCAAGAATCTTATGTAGGCATGCTGGCTCATTTTAAGGCTCATTTAATACTGAAGACGTTGTGTAAAAGGCAACATAGACCTGCTCCACTTAAAGGTACTACAGAGGTTCAATCTGCGGGATGTAACTTGGCTGTAATCATCACCAGAGCTGCGGCAGAGACAAGTCCCACCTCTAACCACTTCAACAACAGTGGCCAAACTGATCCAGCCAGCCTGCTGGGCAGAGGATCCTTCCAATCTCAGCCTCTTGTGCCTGGAGTTGCCAAAGCAACTAAAACATTAGCTGAGATAGGGTGGTTTAAATACTGCCAAGCAACTGAATACCTACACTCAGTTTGGAAAAAGAAAACACAATGGCTGAAAGTCCTCCCATGACCAGAAAAACCTTGATTGTCGCCCGAACACGACAAATCGTGAACGGGGCGTTGACAATTGAACACGAATCATCTCATAACTGTGCCAATGTATCAAACAACTCCAAGATTTATCTGTGTATTGCGGCGTGCACTCGAAGTGCAGACCACCCTTGGATGATCATGAACGACTGTCGAAGGTGAGAATCTCCCCCAGTTTGATCACTGATGAAGTCCACTGCCAGTGCCTGACTGGTGGGCCACCATGGGGATGATATTGACTGATGCCGTGCCTGGCCGGGCTCTGGCACCTTGCCATGGCCAAATATTGCTCAGATCAACTCCCTGAAGTTTTGTGATTCCCTTGGGAAGTGAACTTCCCCTGGTCTGGGGAAGAAATCCCCTACAGCACGAGTTTGACCAACTCTCAGGTGGGCACCATTAAGGCGTCTATTCCTCCGTCATTCATTCCGTCAGCACAGTGCACCACCTTGGAGATTTGGGACCCTTTTAAAGGACTCGTATCTCAGGCAGAACATACGTTGGGCCAATTCTTAATCCCATACCCGCAGGGACTCGGACGATTTGAGTAGTGAACCACAGAGTGCCCATCAGCGAGGGGTGAGTGCAGCCACACTCAACCAATCCTATAGGAATTTCTTCACTAGGGACAGCAACCAGGGGCTGGGGTGAGAGCCGTCCCAGGCCGGCCGATTTTGCTGCAGGACCTCTCTATAAAAAGTCAAACGAGGTCCAAGGCAATTTATCCGGCTAGGACTTCCCACGGCTATCTATTTGGGGCTGCCAATCTCTTTCGATGAGCCACTAGACACACCACTGTCTGCACGCACCTCATCCCAGTGCGGGGTCATCTTCGCCTGTACATCACCACACTCTAGGAGCCACTTAGTTAATCCTTGTCACTATGGACGTATCAGCCCAGCTAGAAAACAGATACAGGTGTAGTGACAGCCGGTAGGCCCTCTCGCCACGACAAGGCGGGCCCCACGCAAGAGGGGTAGGCGTGCTGCTCAGATCACCTCAGTCTTAGGTCTCAGACATATGCCATCAAATAGCAACGCTCTGCTCTGCCGAAAGGCACTACACAGGTCTGTAATACAGTTTAATCATTGCTGCTGCTGAGTCGCGGGTTGGCATCGCCTCTCCTGCATCCACAGTCCACTGACCCGATAGGCCCAAAGTTCCAGCTTGGCCACTCCCCCCCGGATCAAGTGCCGCAACGATCCGAAGCTTGCAGCTTTGCTTTCCCCTCAGGATTCTCAATCTCGGACGTTAATGCTATGTTAGTGATGTCACCACCAGTTTCCATCTTGTTGGTGATGGATCAAGACGATTAGAGACAGCTTCAGAATGAAATCTAGAGTCTACATCACGAGACATCCTTACCCCTTAATAAGGAGCCTCCATGATCGACTGACTGCAGCCTGGATCAATCCAGCAGCCGATCGATTGTGTCCCTCAATTGCCTGAGTTTTGCAAGAGTAAAGCTTCCATGTGGGGACAGTGAAGTAGATAGTGCAGTGCGTCACCACGCCATATGCCACAGCTGCAGCTTCCATCACCAACTCCCATGATGGAGAGGTAATGGGGGGAATCTGCCGTGGCCTGTTAACATCTGAGTTAAACGACAATCAGTTCTAATGGAAGTACTGCCCACTACATGCAGGAGGGAATGGGTGGTCTTACCCACTGTACAATTACACCAGCTCTTCTGCCAGTTTGTCATCGATTGGTGCAGCAAAGTAGTTGGCAGAAAAAGGAACGGTCACGGACACAACCGAACCTCTAGCCCAGTGGTTCTCAACCTTTTTTCTGTTGCGGAACACATTTTTAATATTTCTATGTTGCTTTTTGACGTCTTCTTCTTGGACTAATTTCGTTGGATAAGTGGTATCGCATTCGCTTTTCGCATATTTTTTTTTTTGCTTTTCCCAAGTTCTCTGCGCATCGCCAGTCATGACGTCAATTCGCTTCGCCTATCGCTTTTCGCAGCTTGGTGGGAACTAAGCCTGAATCTAGCACAGCATATATTAAGAGATAGTCTGAAATGTTTTATGCGCACTAATCGAAACAGCAATATTCAAACCCGCACTAATCAAGGGATTCCTGTACTTCCTTTTTCTTCTGACATTGAAATTATAATAGTAACTGCCTCTAAAGCGGCAACGTACAACTCTTTTTGTGACGGCACTTTCTTCATTATGTCCTCTACGTGTGAACGCGAAGGTAAGTTGCATGCATCATTCTGCATACAACATTGCATGCAGAAAGACATCGTCTAAACGTGCATTAACACACACACACAATACCGGATTAAGTTAGTGCGGGGACCCGATTGGATATTTCTCACGGGGGCCCTCAAAATATAGCTTATATATATAAATAAAATAAGTATCTAAGAATTACTGTTTTCTCTTGGTAGCTTTCTTGAAAATATTCATGTAAATGCAATGAAGCCACCCTGAAGGCATAGCACATTTCTGGAAAAGAAGAAGGCTTGTTTGATATACATTTTGCTTTATTTAGATCTTTTTGTTTGAAATTTTTATAAAGAAATTAAAGTTTTAAGTAATAATATCTTATAAATAGTTTATATATATATAAATAAAATAAGTTATATAGTTATAAATTAATATGATTTTTGTATTTTTCAATAAAAATATAAAAATCAACGTTATCGATGAGTACGAGATAATCACAAATATTTAATTTGCTTATCAATGACAAGAAATAAAAATTTACTTGTATCCGAAGCACTTTCTGTTTGACAAAATGTTACTATTTTCAATAAATGACAGACGTGATGGCAGTAATATTGCAAAATAATGTAATTATAGTATATATGTCATAATCGAGATTTTCATCTTTTAGTTTTGGACAAATTAAATCGACATACGAAAATATGCAAAAAAGGTTAAATTAATATTTATTTAAGAAAATTAAAAACATCAATAATTTTATCAACCAAGGTGCAAAATATAATTGATTCATTCTCTCAAAGATAAAAAACTATCTGATGATTTATATTTTGAGCAGATTTTTAGAATATTTTTTAAGTGACACGAGCATTTTAAAATTCTCTGCATATTTATTCAGGAAAAATTAAGATCTATGAAGTTTTTGAATGATTTACTTTAAAATGATTATAAACTAATTATTGCGATTGGTTATATCTTCATCATCAATAATAACAATAGAATCTTCGATAACATTCCTGGTAAGAACAGAATTAATGATTCACTTATTGGATATCGTATCATTTTATAAAATACTCATTTGTTATTCTGCAAATTCCACTTATAATCTATTTCATATTATTAAAACTCTTCCGATCTTATATTTATTGTAAAATTGTGAGTTTCATCTATTTCAATCATAAATCCAAGATCAATTAATATCCTTCTATTATTCATTTAAACCAGGGGTGGGCAATTATTTTCTGCCAAGGGCTGGATTAACAATTTTCAGAATGAAGCGGGCCGTATAAAAAATGAAATGTACCGAAGGCCGAATTTAACCTTATGACGCCATTATGTAATCATGTAATGAAATTATTGATGATAATTTGATGTTTTTTGTTTTAGATTCCCGAATAATATTTGCGGAGTTGCCAAAAATTTTATGTTCCGCCATTGCCAATGCTCATATAGAAAATAACAAATTACAAAGATGCAAAGACGGAATACAAGAAAGTATTCTTATAATTACATTGCAATTAATACACAATTCATGATCTAATAAACTTACAATATTGCTTATCCTATATACTAATGAATTATAGACTGCATCTATATCAAGAAATATATAAAATATTTGAAATTTATTTAAATTATCCTATACATATATTCCATAAACAACAATTCCTGTTGTAATGAAATCATGCTTAAAACATAATTATTGAGTAATGAATGATATTACACTGGGTAAATATAAAGCCTCTCCATGATTTGAAACATTTGTTACATAAAAACTATGTATATCTATAAATATAAGTTTGCATATTTTACTTTCAACTTAGAATTTTTTGTAATGAAATAATAAATAATATTTCTAAAGCTTTTCTACATTAGAACATTATACTGTATATATGTAATCCAGAGAACGTCTAATCGATTCTCAATTTCTGTCCATGTTTTCTCAAACATTTTGTCAGTCTCTGTTGCTAAAGTATTAGTTTTCCTTGCAGTCAAACTTCAATATCAAGAACTGGTACCGAATGCATTTTGTGCTTAATAAACGTATCACTGACGCTATCAGTGGGTTTAAACATTGCATGGCAACCTTTAATGGTATTATCATCTGCCAGATCTTGTCAACACTCATTTCTAAAATTTCACTGAACTGTTACTAATTATTTTTTGTTGTTCTTTACTACTTAATATGGAGGTTATAGCAAGAGCTTTTTCCTCCGATGACAACAAAAATGTATAAATAAATTAGTTGAAGTAGCAATTAGTTCGATTATATATTTCCAGTCGAAAGATGGGAATAATTATATCTATATAAGAAACCGGCCGATAAAGATGGTCTAGATCTGGTTGTGAAGAGATGATGAGGTCTAAATATGTACCGAGAATTGTCTGTGCACTGAGAAATTCCGGGCATTCAACAAAAAAGTGAAATGCCGTTTCCAGTTGGCAACATTGTGGACACTTTGGTGACTAGTCCAGTTTATGTTAATACAGAAAAGACTTCAGAGAAGCTGTATGTAAACGAAACCGTGTCAGCAATACCTCTAACTCACGAGATGATCTGGAGGAATTATGGAACTCTCTGTTGCCCAGCGTTGAAAGTAGAGTATGTAGGTAAGACTCACATACCTTACTTTTTGACACTAGGCAATAGAGGTAAGACGAGCATATGCAGTAATTTCTTGTCAACGATAGAGAAGATTGTATCGTTCTTTCGCTACCTACGGGATAGTGTGTCGCAAATGTCTAAGGATCTCCAAACGGAGTCAGTTGGTCGGATGTAACGATTTCGTTTTACGATGTCAGAAAATATATTTGGTTTCTGAGTCATAAAACAGTTTTGATTGTAACGACTTAGCACCAATTAGATCGTCGACAGATTATGGATTGTACAGTAGAAAATTTCTAAGAACTGACTTGCGTTATACTATAGACTATATATCTATTGGCATTGTGTTAAATTGTGATTTTTTACTTCAAGGATACAGACCATGTTCACTCTAATAAACAAAATACGAAGCAAGGTCTATAGAAAATTGACATTGCAATCAAGTTGATATAGTTGAAATATTTATAAATATTAAAAAACAAACGATAAGTAATTTTAGTAATTTTCATCCAATTTGAGCCGTCTATCGATGTTATTTAAATTTAATTTACTTTAAAATTTTACTAAACATTTTTTTCTAAGGAAATTTTTCCTTATTATGGATTTAGTCCAAATTCATTCAAAATATTTTCATATGCATCCTATCTGATATCATTCGCGTCTGAAGAAATTATGGTCTATAAGGATATAAAAAATATCAAGCTGATTATGTGATGAGTATTATTACTTCTATACATACACTGACGGAAAATATAAGTCGGTACATTATTAATCTATATACGATTAATATGAAAAATTCCGAATACTGCCGTTCAATTTACATTATTTAAACACTTAGTGTATTCTTATGAGAATTTAATTGACAATATGTATACAGTATTAGCTCTATCGTGTTTTCAAAGATTGAAACGAATAGAACGAAAAAGAAAAAAAATGCAATTTACATTATTTAAACACTTTGTGTATTCTTATGAAAATTTAATTGACAATATGTATAGAGTATTAGCTCTATCGTGTTTTCAAAGATTGAAACGAATAGAACGAAAAAGAAAAAAAAATGCGCCATGTAATATGACAACCATTGTATTCTACAAAGATAAAACTTGATGCGCTACAATAAAACTTGTCATAAAGCTTGTAATTTGGTGACAAAAAGTTTAAAATTTAGGTGCTCTATAGCTGATAACAATATAGCGATAATAAAACAATTTAAATAAAATGACAATTGCATTAAAATTGGTACGATTTGAAGGCAAGTAGATGTACGATAATTCTTCTAAAATGCTTCTTTCTACTCAACATTATTATCGAAGAGAATTCTAAGTAGATGATAACCGATGCAATACAAATTTTTAAAAATTATAAGAATAGATTCGCCAAACTTGATATAAATATTGCATTTTGATCGCTTTCGCAATCAAATAGAGAATTATAAGAAAGGTTTAATGTTTGGATAGTTGTGACCACTAAAATTTTGAGTCGATATTAATAATATAAAAATGAAGAAATATATTAAAATTTAGTCCCTCTAAACATACAAAATATGCAGGTGAGTCTTAATGAAACATTGGCTGTTATCCAATGATTACTTACATGAATTCGGAGGATGAGCGCTTATAATTCACATTTCAAAATTTTGGTAAACAGTTTTGTTAACTAACTGTAAAGATGCATTATGTATATTCTTCATGTAACCTGATTCACAGATTGTATTTCTTTACTCCACATTTCTAAATTTCAATAGGCAGTCAAAAATAGAATGCAGACAGCTGGCCATCTAAAATGTAAAATAAACATTATATCATAAATAAGCAGTTTCATTTACTTAGATATACAGGAATATAACTATAAAATTATCCATCTACAGTAAACAGAACACTTATAATAATTACTTTGAGAAGAAAATTCTTTTTAACGGAAATGTATCCACATATTGAAAAGCACAACAGAACTTTTCCAAATCTCTTCATGAAATTCAAAATTTATTTTGAATAAGAAAATATTGAAACATTGATATAAGTTTAATACTATATTGTTCTTCATGTTAACATTTGGATATTAGACGAATATATAAAAGTATAAATCTATCACTCTTAGTTTGAATTCCAGGTGAAGGTCGCATTCAGCAAATCTTCTAATATCTTGTAATGAATTTTGCATCTGAAATAATGTAGTGGAATCAGTTTATCATATTGTAGGTTAATATTAAGATTTTCTAAAAACTTACCGCAGAAGTCATTAGAGAGAAGAGAAAACCAATAATAATGCATAGTGTAATCAATGATATAAATCCTATTAGAAGAATGAGTTTAAGTACATAAGTAATATCCAAATACAATAATAAGTAACAGCAAAGACTCGTTTCTAACAAGAGAATAAAATACATTACAGCAAAAGGATAATCGTAGGTAGTATTGATGATTTTAGAATATGTCCACAAATTATCATGTTCTTCCATTTACGCTTCTATGTTATGCTGTAGCTGAAAACTTCGCAATTTTAATAAGTATAAACGTTCAGATATTTTTAAAAATCCTTTTTTAATGAGTCTAATCGTAAACAATAATAACATACACAAATGGAATGTTATACCAATGATCAATTGAAACCAAAACACAACAAGTATGCTGCAAACAAGATTTTCATTCTTATTTACATTTGCTGATTGATACATTGGGTATCCGTTAATCATAACTGCAAATGAAAACAAAAATATATCGATGAACATACAAATTAAGTAGAAACTATGAAATGTATTAAATTTTTCTGATAATTCCATTTTATCTTGATAATTGAGAGAATTCAATTTTATAAAAGGATGGAGTTTCTTCGTTTTGGAATAAGTGAAAGTGTATGCAACAAGAAAATTATAAAGAAAATATATCAATTTTAGGAATGTAGAATGATTTTTGAATATATTATACAGATCATTACAAGGAACGATTGTTTCGTTTCCCGGAATTATTAGCAAAAGTAATCTGAAAACTTCCTCCCATAAAAGAATTTCAACAAATTGGAAATACATACTTTTGAAAATTTCTGGCAAGAAATTATAACTCGTTCGATTTTCGCAGTCACAAGTAGAAAATATATCTAAACCAAAAACCAAAGCTGTTGGCACGGTATTTCTAAAGAAACATCTCAAGCAAATTTCAGAATTTCTATTGTTAATCATTCTGATATTAAAAAATTTAGATGAAGAAAAATGCAATTAATATCATTAAATTATATATGAGTCAATCTATCTTAATTTCTTACTTGAAAATACATCTCAACAGTCAGTAACATATTTTAAAATCGATGATAAAATCAAATTCTTGTTTAAAAACTACAATATTAATTGTCCAAAATTACTTATACTGAAGCGCCAAAATTCGGGATAGACTGCAGTGTATATGTGAAATATATTCTTCTGCATGCTGGTGTGAGATTAGGAATGAAATGGAAATTTTAATGTACATCTATTTCGATAAACAAGAATTATGTAAGTTTATACTA
The DNA here is from genome assembly GCA_000484575.1 of Olivierus martensii. Classification (NCBI taxonomy): domain Eukaryota; kingdom Metazoa; phylum Arthropoda; class Arachnida; order Scorpiones; family Buthidae; genus Olivierus; species Olivierus martensii. The sequence goes on from AYEL01076379.1 coordinate 14,214, forward strand.
TAACTGCTCTTATATAAGTATTACCATTGCGTGCTCAGTTTCTATTTATGAAGTCGCTCCTAACATGAGAATAAAATATACTACAGCTAAAACAGAATCGTAGAGTGTATTCATCATTTTAGAATATGTCCACAAATAGTCATGTTCTTCTATAAGCGCTTCTATGTCAGACTGCAACTGCAAACTTCGCATTTTTAGTAACTGTAAACGTTCAGATGTTTTTAAAAATCCTTTTTTAATCAGGCCAGTAATAAAAAATATTAGAGAACCCAAATGGAATGAGATACCGTTGACTAACAGAAACCAAAACACAACAAGTATACTGCAAACGAGAATTTCATTCTTATTTACATTTCCTGATTGATACATTGGGTATCCGATATTCATAACCGCAAACCAAAACAAAAAAATACAGAAGAACGCATAAAACAAGGAGAAAATATGAAGTGTATTAAATTTTTTTGATAATTCCACTTTATCTTGATTACTGAGAGAATTCAATTTTATAAAAGGATGAACTTTGTTCTTTTTGAAACAAGTGAAACAGTATGCAACCAGAAAAGCCAAAAGAACATAATTCAATTTTTGGAATATAGAGTTATTTTTGAATACGTTAAATAGATCATTACAAGGAACGTGTTTTTCGAATCCCGGAATTATCATCAGAAATAATCTGAAAAATTCCTCCCATAAAAGAATTTCAATAAATTGGAAATACATAATTTTGAAAATCTCTGGCAAGTAATTATAACGCATACGATTTTCGCAGTCACAAGTAGAAAAAATATCTACACCAAAAACCAAAGCTGTGGACACGGTATTTCTAAAGAAACATCTCCTGAAAAATTCCTCCCATAAAAAAATTTCAACAAATTGGAAATACATACTTTTAAAAATCTCTGGGAAGAAATTATAACGCATATGATTTTCGCAGTCACAAGGAGAAAAAATATCTACACCAAAAACCAAAGATGTGGACACGGTGTTTCTAAAGAAACATCTCAAGCAAATTTCAGAATTTCTATTCCTATTCATTGTAATATTAAAAAAATTAGATGAAGAAAAGTAAAATTAGTTTCATTAAATTATATATGAATCAACCTATCTTAATTTCTTACTTGAAAATACATCTCAGTAATATATTTTAAAATCGGTGATAAAAGAAAATTCTGTTTTAAAAACTACAACGTTTAGCTGTCCGAAATTACTTATACTGAAGCATCAAAATTCGGGAGATAGTACAGAGCATGTTGCTGGTGACAGAATAGAAATGAAATGGAAATTTTAACGTACATCTATTTCGATAAACCAGAATTATGTAAGTTTATTCTATTAATGCACTGGTATCAATATTACTTTGCGTGTTCAGTTTCGATTTATGAAGTCCCTTGCTCAGACTGTACAAATAAATTTAATTCTATAAAGTTTAAAGACTATTTTAAAGAAATGATGATAATTATTATTCATTATTAACGTCAAAATTCGGGAGAGAGTGCAGTGCAAGTGTGAAATATATTCTTCTGCTTGCTGGTGTGAGATTGGAAATGAAATGGAAATTTTAATGTACATATATTTCGATAAACCAGAATTATGTAAGTATATTCTATAACTGCTCTTATATAAGTATTACCATTGCGTGCTCAGTTTCTATTTATGAAGTCGCTTGCGCAGACTGTACAAATAAATTTTATGCTATTTCTTAATCTGTTGATGGCTCAGGATGACTTCCAAATTTTTGAAGTCGCTTGCGCAGACTGTACAAATAAATTTTATGCTATTTCTTTATCTGTTGATGGCTCATGATGACTTCCAAATTTGTCAACAACTTGAATTTACTGTTCTTTATTGATCTAGTGCTATAATCCCAGCATGTAGTTCCTATAGTCTCAAGGGAAATGGATTGAAAATTTACAATCTTCATATTGCTCTCAAATTAGCAAATAAATATTTGAAAGCTATGGTTGCAAATTAAAAAATATCTAACAGTTAATGCAAAAAACAAATTTTTAAAAATATTAATAAAAATTCTGTATGCATCTCCCGGTTAATCACATTAATTGTTAACCCGTGGTTTAACAATTAATGTGATGCTGTAAGTTATTTAAAGAATAATAATTCATTATGTTTCCTATTTTTATATTGCGGTTTAGATTTTTTTCGCCTCCTACATAACGTTTATTAACTGATAGGATTTTTTTCTGTAGAGTTCACATTTGCGGTTTAGATTTTTTCGCCTCCTACATAACGTTTATTAACTGATAGGATTTTTTTCTGTAGAGTTCACATGTAATATATATTTCTTTAATTATCGTTGTATGAAATGCTTTACGGCTAATGAAATTTATTTTATAGGATAGTGGATGAAAATTTAATTAATACAGAAAGGCATGATTGAATGAGTATACACCCAAACCAAAACAAAATAATTGAATTCATACAAAATAGAAGGATATGTTCAATTAAACTGTAGGTTCGTTTAACACAGGTTCTTTTTTGATGACTGCAGACCACCAATGGATTGTCCAATGGTCCCATATCTCTTTCGCATGACTATCGTAATGATCATCGCCATTACCTTATATTAGTTGACAGTATGACTTCCAAATATGTCAACGTCGTGAATTTACTGTACTTTAGAGATCGAATCCCATACTGCCAGCAATTGATCCTATACCAAGAAGGGATATGGATGCTTTCAGTTAAGGACTCCTGTTTTAGCAATTAATGTGATGCTGTAATATATTTAAACAATAATAATTCATTAATGTTTAATGTTTGTTTTTCAGTTTAGATTTCTTTCTTTTTTTTTTCCAAAACATTTATTAACTAATAGAAATTTTTTGCTATAAAGATCACATGTAATATATATTTAATTATCGATATATGGAATGCTTAATTGCTAATTAATTTTATTTTATTGGATAGTTGATGAAAATTTAATTAAAACACGAAAGCTTGATTGAATGAATATACTATTTATATAACACTGTTCGGATAGAATAATATAAATGTTAATTAGATTGAAATAATCTTCTTTTTATGAATTTGTATTTATTAAAATAGGCCTATTTATGCAGTATTTAGTAGAGAAAAACGCATGTGCAGTAGAGTCATATAATAATCGATATTCATACTTACAATAGTGAAAATCATGAAATAAAATAATCATTGAAAACAGATAATAGATTAAATAATAAATCAGTAGTAGCAGCATAAATAATTCGATAATTTTTATAAAATTCTATTATTGTAAGTCAAATTGTTGCGTTGCTATGGCAATGACGGTTCGTTTCTCTACACGTGATAATGATAGTGATTATCTTAGGCTGAATTTCCTAATACCCCTTATATTGCCTTATAATTGAATATACACGCACAGGTATTTAGATTTATATGAATGATATTATATATAGATTGATTAAATATCTCTTAATAGCCATCGCTGCGAATAACACGTGGTCATTAAGCCTAACCAATGTTTAACATAAGTACCACGTGGTTACTAAGCCTAATCAAAGTTTAACTTAAGCATATTAGGCTAAATAAAGTAATGTAAGCTATAGTCAATAGAAAATTAGAGAAAGATTAAAAAAAAACCTTAAAAACCTTTTAATATGAAATCTGAAGTTTAATAATTTAACAAAATAACATACAGTACAATATTCGATATCCGCCATTAAAAGCAGTCTCATTGAGTTATAATAGTCGCGTACAACAATCACGTGCCCACTATGAGCCAATGAGACTGCTCAGTTACCAAAGATACAATCATAGTAATCCAATGATATCAGATAGCTAACATATCACGTGGTCACTGTAACCCAATGACATCAAATAACGTTGATCTTCCATCTTTGATCTTTATCAAGTAATTTACTCTAATTGTAATTAAAAAAAAAAAAAACAAATTTCGAATAATCAATACCTATCTTCAAATCTCCCTACTTAAAACCCCTAACAAACAAAAGTTGTTTCATAAAAATCCATTCAGCCGTTCTCGTGTTATAAGTGTGAATTAGTGTTTGACTTCATGATTATTGGTGATGTTTCGTAATAGCAGTTAGCTTTCCCTTATGAATGGGGACGACAAAGTGGCAATTAATGTAAATGACCTATTTCTGTTATATACTACATCAAATAGTAAATATATTTTTAATAAAGAACTTCACATAATCATTATTTCAAAATCCTCAGTTTTTTCATGATAATTTTTCTCTTTTGTAATGAATATTATCGATTCTGATAAAATAAATATAAGAACGATTTTTAATATATAAGTTATTTATAACCGTCAACATTTATATCCGTATATGTCTCTTCTATTGTATAGATAATTTATTATTTCGACTTGAATGAATATGTAGAGTAACCGGGGATATTATGGAATAGGCATGGTTTCTCATAGAGGAGGCGATGTTATGAAACTTCAATAATGCAGAATTTTTACGTTAAGTTGCCACATACTTTGCCTCAGTTTCGGTTTTCTCTGTGGGAAGCATGACGGTTTAAAACAGAATACGTGTTTTCATGAAATACAAAAATTTTTTGCGCCATCTGAAATCATTGAATCTGCAAAGATTACAGATAAGATGATAATTGTTTTATGAGTATTTTGGAAGCATCTTCAGTTTTCTCGGTGGGAAGCATGACGGTTTAAAACAGAATACGTGTATTTTCATCAAATACAAAAATTTTTTGCGCCATCTGAAATCATCGAATCTGCAAAGATTACAGATAAGATGATAATTGTTTTATGAGTATTTTGGAAGCATCTTTCATAATATCTCTTCGTATTTTGATAGATGTGCGGAATATGCTTTGTTCAAATATTATCGTATGGATATTAACAATATGGAATATTATTCTATATTGCCACGTTCAATCCTACTACTATAATTTAAGTTAACGTTTGATCCATTAAAATTTAAATAGACATATTACATTCTAAATTAGATTAGTTTCTAAGACTATTTTTTCTAGTAGGTGATCACTATGCCTAAACGAAAACCTTCATCACCCAAAAGAAAATGATACAAATATTGAATAAAGTAATAAGTTCATATTTATCTAATACTCTTGGAAACTACCAGGAAGAAAATATTGTTTTTCTAATTATTTGAGAAATGGAATACTATCTTATTTAACCTACACCTTTTGGGCAATATGGAATTTTGCACTTTTAAATAATTTTTTAAATTATTCTACATGATAGCTATATAAACTATTGTAACCATGTTTAAATATATTATATGAGAATGTCCATAAAAATAATAACACATGAGAAACCATATTTAGAATTTTTTATAAATTATATAACAAAATGGTATTCCATAATGCCTCCAGTTATTCTATAGATATTTTATATAGATCTATCTACATAAGTTTTGCAGCTTTGAGTTTGTATAATATGCCATCTCCAATCTCATAACTGACGATTAACGGAAGTTATGCTTGCATATTGCTTTCTTTATGATAACGTTAATACTAATACTGTTTATTCACTCCTGATGATGTTGTTATTAATTCAATTTCTATGTTTTGTATTTATATTTAGCACAGATATAATCGATTCCATAAACTGAGTAATTAAATTTAATAATTAAGAAAAAAAAAGATTAACAAATACCGTTAAAATTAAATATGCTCAGAGATATACTTTATGGATCAGATTTGTATCTTGTTATCGATTTAATGAATGTACAATAAGAAAACACCACAGGAAATATGAATAAATAAGAAAACATGAAGCATATCAATTTTTTTTTTTGTAATTTCATTATTTCTTGATTATCGAGAGAATTCAATTTTAGAAGAGGATGGAGTTTGTTCGTTTTGATACAAGTTAAGTAATATGTAATAAGAAAGGTGAAAAGAATGTAATCCAATTTAATGAATGTAGCGTCATTTTTGAATATAATAAATAGATCATTACAACGGACGTATTTTTCGAATACCGGAATTATTAACAAAAACAATCTGAAAGTTTCTTCTCACAAAAAAATATTCAATAAATTGGAAATAAATACTTTTGAAAATCTTTGTCAAATAATTATAACACATACGATTTTCGCAGTTACAAGTATAAAAAATATCTAAACCAAAAACCAAAGCTGTGGACACGATATTTCTAAAGAAACATCTCATTCTATAAAATTTAACTGTCACATTGAAACCATCTAAAATTGTCAGATATCCAATGTAAGTTAAAACCTATTAATAAACTCGTAAATTTATTGAAAATAAAATTATTTAAATTATTTGATAGTTTCCCAAATAATTAATAATTTAAAACATAAAATCCATATTCTCATATGCAAGAAGTCACTTGTTTACAAATGATGTCACAGTATTTTTATGTAAAGAATATATTTCGTTTAAGCTGTAAGCTTAACGAATTTTCTCTTTTCTTTAATTATAATTCTGTATATACAATCTTTAACATTTTGCAAAACATTACAATTTTTTGTATGTTAGTCTGGATACATTTCGGGTCGATAATAGGCTATGAGTGCCCGAAATGCATATCTGGAGCAGTAGCAAGTGTTATGTGTAAATAATTTCATAATAGCTTTCCCTCATCTAGAGTTTCTTAATGTTACTTGATTTGATGGAGAATTGTTACCATTTATTTTATATAAATTTTTAACGTAATTGAACTACAGTCCAGAAACAAGGATTTTTTATACATGGATAGACTGCTCAATACTAGCAACGAGTGAAGCCGTCCAACTGGTGGGGTTAGTCCAGAAACAAGGATTTTTTATACATGGATAGACTGATCAATACTAGCAACGAGTGAAGCCGTCCAACTGGTGGGGTAAACCAATGTACCAACGTCATAAAATCGACGATATAGCGAATTGATTTTGTTTTGGTGGCAGACGTATCCCATTTATGTTAGTAAATATGATGACCACATCCAAATAATTAATAAAATGGGTATCGTACCCTAATATGCACTGTTAAAACACATAACCCCACCACTTCAATGGCTTCACTTGTTGCTATTATTGAGCATTCTATCCGTGTATAAAACATCCTTCTCCAGAAATTATAGAACATACACTATTAACGTTTAGAATATTTATCGTAGAACTAGTATCAATGAATCTTTATCATTACAAAAATAATTATTATTACTTAATTAATGGAAAGTGTTTTTTCGCTGCTATAATATATTATCCTGTTTGATACATAAAAAACAAACTAGTATCAATGAATCTGTATCATTACTAAAAATAATTATTATTACTGAATTAATGGAAAGTGTTTTTTCGCTGCTATAATATATTATCCTGTTTGATACATAAAAAACTATTTAAAAAATTTATTCGACATTTACAACATCAGTGATTGAATGTTGCCTGCCTGATTTATGTGATTATTACACTGTTTGGGACTCCAGAATATAGAAATAATCTTTGAATTAAACAATTAGTGTTAAGTTAGTATTGTGGTTATTCATCGTGAAGGTCTGAATGTTGCCTGCCTGATTTATGAGATTATTACACTGTTTGGGACTCCAGAATATAGTAATAATCTTTGAATTAAACAATTAGTGTTAAGTTAGTATTGTGGTTATTCATCGTGAAGGTGTTGCGCAGACTGTACAATAAATTTAATTCCATAAAGTTTAAAGATTATTTTATAGAAATGAATATAATTAACATTTATAATATGAATGTTAAATATAATGAAATAATGTTTTTTTTTTTCTAAACTAGTATATGATAAATATACAAGGTGATTCAGAAGGTTGGGGAAAAATTGAAGGAGGATGTAGAGGAAGCAGTTCTAAGCAAAAGTTCTTAGAGCCATTTTTTTATTTTTCGGCTTTCGTTAAAAAGATATAGCACCTGAAATGTTTCTGACGTTATTTTCTCTAGGTGTTAAAACCTGTGCAGACTGTACAATAAATTTAATTCCATAAAGTTTAAAGATTATGTTATAGAAATGAATATAATTAACATTTATAATATGAATGTTAAATATAATGAAATAATGTTTTTTTTTTTCTAAACTAGTATATGATAAATATACAAGGTGATTCAGAAGGTTGGGGAAAAATTGAAGGAGGATGTAGAGGAAGCAATTCTAAGCAAAAGTTCTTAGAGCCATTTTTTGATTTTTCGGCCTTCGTTAAAAAGATATAGCACCTGAAATGTTTCTGACGTTATTTTCTCTAGGTGTTAAAACGTGTGTTAAATTCCGAGGCAGGCCGCAACCATTTTTAGACCGGTTCTACTACTGAGAGTCTCAAAACAGATCGATGAAATAAATCTTAGGGTTGGTAACGTTTATTATGCATAGGTTACAACGGCACGGATACAATCACATGACGCCTATGCACAACTTTACAAAACATGTTAGGCTTGTTTACAGTCCGACGTGGCAGAGACGATAGTCGAGGTTTTAAACAGTTCGTCTGTTTATACTACATCATCCATAACGCAGCATAACCGACGCGAAGTTGACAATCTAGAACTCGTTCTAGGTTTCAATCTTATGGTTATATGCTTGATCTGATACAAAATGGCGGAGTGTTCAAATTAAGAAGGTCCTTGGGTCAAATAGCCATATTGAATTTTTTATTGAGGCATTTAAAGATTATTCTTGTTTATATAATACTAACTATAAACAAACAAATTAGAACGCAGTGTGACTGACGTTCTTGACCAACTATTTTCAACCTGCGACCCGGTCCGGAACGCACAGTCATGAATTTAAAAAACGAAAGTGCGGAATTCTTCTCCCATGTGCAAAAAATAAATAAAAATTCTGATATTAAATTTTTTCTAAATTTCTACATTTAAAAAAAAAAAAAAAACATTAATATCCGAATTATTAGCATTTCATTAGAAAAATTAGAATTTTCCTAATTTGCTAGGTCCTTCCTGATGCACTCATAAAATTTTACAGGTTGTAGGTCAGTTTGAAAAATACTGACCTATGGCATTCACAAATTGAGAAGTCGAGTTTTGTGTATGCGATTTTTTCAGACGTCAGACATTTTTTCAGGTGACACCAACCTGTTGCCAACTGCTGATATAGTATGTTGAGGCCCGCTTAATGTAGCATTATCGGCAATTGTTTCGGTTGCTTCGGCAACACCAGGCGCAAGGGGCCGAGGTTGGAGGATCTCCAGCCCGGCAGGCCTGCTGGACCAGTGTGGCCCCCTTGCTGAAGTGGCGCAGAGGTGGGGTTCTCTTCCCCGCCGACAGCTCAGGCAATGATTATAGCCGAGTTCCATCTCGCAGAAGGATCCCTGTAGTGCTATCTAAGCGGAGCAGGGCCATGTTGCCTTTATAGGCGCAATGTCTTTTGATCTATATGAGCCTATGAGCCATCTGCCAGCACCACGGGTGTGGGTTTTAGTTCGTGGTTGGAACTGGCCCCGTCCTCTTAGTAATCTCCCTGAAGGGGGAATAAAATATGCATTTATGAGCCTATGAGCCATCTGCCAGCACCACGGGTGTAGTTTTAGTCCGTGGTTGGAACTGGCCCCGTCCTCTTAGTAATCTCCCTGAAGGGGGAATAAAATATGCAAAAATCCTAACCTCATTGGATGGCTGTGTGGTAAAGCTGTGGTTTATCATCCTGGAGGATCTGGGATCAAATCTGGTCCCACCTTCCGTTTTCCAGAAGAGGTCTAGATTCGGCCCGTCCATCCCCTTCTTCAAACATTCAGTACAGCGATTCTCAAAATTTTTTCCCCCAGGACAAATATTTTTCTTTGATACATTAAGCAGGCCGCAACATGCTATATTAGCAATCGGTAACCGGTTGGTGTCACATAAAAACAAAATTTTATGGATCCATGAAGAACTTAGCAAAGAAGGACTTAGCAAATTAGGAAAATTATAATTTTTCCACATTTAAAAAATCTAATATCAGAATTTTTATTTTATTTTATTTTTTTGAATGTGGGAGAAGAATTCCGCGCTTTCATTAAATTCATGACTGTGCGTTCCGGGCCTCACGTAAAATCTTTGTGGGCCGCTGGTTTTTTTTGGTCAACAGATGACGCCACTTTCCACTCAGTAAGAGTACTGAGTGGCGGGAATTGATGGGGCGAAAGAAGTCCTTCCATACGCTGTTCGTCTCTGCGGAGGAATCAGCTGGATGGTGGACGACGGGGGTCGAGGGGAGGGCCCGACTAATAAATAAATATTTATTTCCATACGCTGTTTGTCTCTGCGGAGGAATGAGCTGGATGGTGGACGACGGGGGTCGAGGGGAGGGCCCGACTAATAAATAAATATTTTCAAGGGGTTGGACTGGAGATTCAATCCCGGGTCCTCTAGAGTGGAAAACATAATCGTTCCACGTAGTCAATCCAGCCGACAAAAATAAATGGTTTTTTATTTATAAATGTTACTTACTTTATATATATATATATAAGCCATATTTTAAGGGGCTCCGCGAAAAATATTCCAATCGGGTCCCGCACTAACTAGATCCGGAACTAGTGATGGGCTCTATAAGTAGTCACGGCCAGATACAATATATTCCTCATGGATTAAGTGGCTTAACCTAACTTAATCTAACCTACTATCTTATTCCAAAATTCAAAATGTTTGAGGACTCTATAAGTAGCCACGGCCAGATACAATATATTCCTCATGGATTAAGAGGCTTAACCTAACTTAATCTAACCTACTATCTTATTCCAAAATTCAAAATGTTTGAGGACGAACTCTATCGTTAATAAATAAATAATTAATTGTTAAATAAATAAAATATAGGCCTAATTAATTATATAATTAAATTCCTTTTATATAAAAGGAATTTAAACTGACTTGAAATGAATCACTGATAAAATAAACATAATAAATGACGAAATATTTATTCTTTAAAAAATAACAATTTCCTGATACAGTAAAAGAAAAAAACAATAATAATGCAAAATTTTTGTGGTGATTTAATTAATACAGAAAGCAAAATTTAATTTTTGTATCTTTGTACTGGAGCTTATTTTACGCTGTACTAATAACTCGAGTATTGTAATTTCATGCAGAACTTTTATTTTTATAAAAAAACAAAAATGCGCTTAATTTACGCTGGCATAATAACTCGAGTATTGTAATTTCATGCAGAACTTTTATTTTTATAAAAAAACAAAAATTAATAAATTAAAAATAATTATACTATTTATATATATTACACAAACAATTGTTATTTTTTTAAATATTTAGTATTTACTTTCGTTATTTCAGAGAAAGAAACAGGATTTAACCATAACTGTTACGAAATTTTAATAAATAAAATTATCCTATATATATATACAGTAAGAGTATCATAAGAAATATATTTTTCGTACGTGAAGTTTTTCTTCACTGTATCCAAGCTAAACATCTACCAATAAAGGTATGTTAAAATATTTAATTTTTAATATTTAATTACAATAATAAATTTAAACATTTTAAAACTTTTGTGTGTTTATTTGCTTCAGTTGGTTTCATAATTTACTATTGATATAACTGAACTTCTATTTATTGTAGCATAATTATTCACAAGTATCTTTCGGAATCGGATACAATTTTCAGACTGAAAATCCCATCGAATTTGTGATAATTTATGAATATTATTAATAAAATCTTTGAGAGATATGTGTAATCAATAAAATTAATTTTATTATTATTACTATTATATATAATATTATTATTTATTTATATTTGAATAAACAGACATGAAGAACTTTCTGATAGCAATGGTGCTAGCAGTAATAATCTTTAATGTTTGTAGAGCAAATGACCGTGATTCTCTATGTAGTAAGAACTGCGATTTAATAAAATTTTAAAATGTATGTTACTTTTAAAGACAAAATAATTTCTGAAATATCTTAAAATATTTTAGAAAATCAGGGTGATAAAAAGATATGGGAAAAATATATAGAATGCTTCACTAAAGTTACCGAGAGTAATTCTAACTTTGCTGCAGCTGTAAACATTTTTTTTTAATATTATATAATTTATTGGAGCAGTAAATATGAATTATTATACGATTTTATTGTATATTGTTTTAAAAAATGTATTTCATTTTTTGCATGATTTCTTTATATTTCTCAGACTAACAAGTTGTTAAGTTGCTATTCTGTATCTTCGGTGAAAGAGTTGTTTGAAGCATTCTGTTCTCCGAATAACAATGAAAACGTAAGTTTTAATTTAAATTCTTACTTTTCTGCCAATATACAACTCTTTCGATGTATAGGTGATAATAGATATCTCGAATAATGGTTAACAATATATGAATGAATGTCCTGAAAATGACGATCCAATTTTAAAAAGGACTATCTGAAAAAAGTTAGCAATCCAAAACTTTTTGTCGTTTTCATAATTTAAAAATTAGGGAATAAAAATAAAAATTATAGTTTCTTTAAAAAGACAAAATGCGCAGGTGGCGCTGTAACTAAATAAGGGCCACCATTTAATGATTCCGTGTGCGAATGTGTCTGTAATATCGTCATCGGAGGAAAAAGCTCGAGCTATAGCCTCCATATTATTAAGGAAGAAGAAGAAGAAGAAGGTGTCTGTAATCTGAATGTAATAAAGAAAAAATACAATAATCTGTTAATAAAAATTCGTTGTTAAATCTAAATTATTTTAAAATATTTAGATGTGCCGCCAAATTTTAAAATATTAAAATGTGTTCCTCAACACAAAAAAGGTCGAGAACCACTGCATTAGAATAATGCAAAGCTAGTAAAAAGATGCCTTTTTATTTAAAATAGTTTATTATTATACAGTACATGCTTTAAATTCAGAAAATTTCAAATTTTTAATAGTTTTAGCGAAAAAAAACAATAATATTTAATTGCTTAAATTACAAAACTTAAAACGTTGCAATATTTAAACTAATTTAATGAAATATAAAATAATAATAATAAAACTAAGTCATATTGAACACTATTTTTCTATCTCATATACTTTATGGCCAAAATAAATTTAAGATATTCTGTTTTTTATATGCAGATTTTCCTTAGATGCAACCTACTTTTTAAAATTAATGATAAACTGCATATCTTCACTAAATTTACTTACTTTTATTAATAAAAGTCCATCATATTTTAAAAATAAAAATAATTAAAAATTTATTTTAATAAAACTGAGAAATGGAGGTACAGTATAGCGCATCGACATTAATTAAAATAATGTAGCCTAATCAGTATTTATACAACTAAAATTAATAATTTTTATTATTAGGTTATATATTATCGATAAAAATAAATTGTAAAAGTATTTCTTTAATTTTAAATATTTTAAAGCAAAGTTTGTTTTATATAAATTTACATTAAAAATTTTACAGTAATTATTAAACAACTTTTATTAAAAATTAGATATTTTGTTTAAATTTGGAATGATAACATTATAAAATATCATTATTGTTTAATTATCATATCTTTGAAAAATTTATTTGTTGTTTTAGAAGATCGAGAAACCATTCCTTTCAGCTGTTCAAGAAACATTAGGAGATAGATACACAGAAAATATGGACTCCATATACAAAGTCACAATTCGATTTATCTTAGAAACAGTCATCAAAGGTTATGATATGGCAGATGATGAGTCAAATGGCACACCAAGTGACGTAAACGATGTCTGACATCATCTTTGAGGAACCGTTGATATCAGGAATTCATCGAAAGCCTTGGAGATGCCGTCCCAGGCGACATTTTTGTCCATTCGTCGCCATTTGATACAAGTATGTACGTGATACATGTTCGAATTGACTGCCAAATTGAGTATACTGTACACGAACGTTTTCAGTTGTTAATTGTATCAGTGCTACTATTCAAGAAACGTGGACGTGGTGATAATCATTAAAACTAAATGGACGGCCAATAATAAAAAACGGAAATTTAATGTGAAGTTCTATCATGTGCCATCTGTTTCATCATGCTTAAAAATAAATATTCATATAGCAGTGTCTATAATTGAATTTTTTTGTTTATTAAATCATGAATTTTATTTTTCATATTTATATTTTGAGAGAGTTCGAAGAGAGAGAGCTCTGTTTTTCAACTAGCAATGAAGAAAATGGAAACATTGTATTAATTGTTGTAAAGGAAAAAGTGAATGTCTAAAAAACAATACGAAATGAATGGAAAATCCATAAATGTGTAATTATTAGAAAGTAAAGAAATAGGTAATATATAATTAGAGAAAAGTTTATTTTTCCATTTTTAGGAGAAAATGTAAAATTAATGAGAGTTTTCATATAATTTTGAAAAATTATGATAAATATATTAATTATTCATTAAAATAGTTAACACTGCATTAATTAGAAATAAACTTATTTGGCTTAAAAAAATTCTTCTATAAAATTATGAGTTTTCATATAATTTTGAAAAATTATGATAACTATTTTAATGAATAATTAATATATTTAACACTGCATTAATTAGAAATAAACTTATTTGGCTTAAAAAAATTCTTCTATAAAATGATCAAATGCATCATTTATGAAGTAAATATTAGAAATTTTCCAGAAAATCTATATAAATACATTTATTGTATAACAATTCAGGTAAGTAAATATAGTAATTATAATTGTTTGTAATGGTTTAACTATGCTGATTAGTTATTTAATCGTAGTTTGTAGGATAAAATTGGAGTATTTATTTCGTTTTAACGAATTAGAACTTCATTTTGACAGAGAACGAAGTTCTAATTGCTAATTAGAAGCAAAATTGAAACGTGTGGACGAATTTAGAAGTTCAATATTAAGTTTCGCCTAATTAGATTCAGCAAGAGTAGTGCTCTTTATTTTATATACACTTGCAAAATTAATATTAAAACAGACCGTATTATTGAGAAAAGCATTGGACAAAGGCAAAATAATTGTTTAGTTTTTAATCATGAAAGAACGAATGGAAGTTAATGGGTTTCAAAAGTAATAAACTGTAATATATCAATTTTCATTTTTACAATTTGGCAACGGTTGCAAGATATCAACATATAATTTTTTTCTAATACCTTTTTTTTGTAGGTCTGTTGTCCATGAAAAATAAAATATGACAAATCTCCAGCGAATATTTTAAAATCATTTTTCTTTTGTTTCTTTAATGTCGACATCAATAATCATATAACTTTCTATTTTATTCTTGATAGTTATCATAAATTGTAATATTTTTCTTTTGGAACGTTTTCAGATTATCTCTAAGCAATAAAAAACATTAGAAGAAATAAATTCGGAATTCACGCGGATTTATAAAACATACATAAAATGACACAAGTAATTTCTTTTCATTCTTATATATAAGCATTCTGTCAGGTTATCTCTGATGATTTTCGATCAAAAGATATATTTATTCTGTTTTCAAGATAACATCGTCATTTATGAAAAGATATATTTGAAAAAGAAGCACAGGAAACTTTCTATAAAGAAGTATATCCCCAGGGAAGAATGCCTTACATCAGAAGTGCATTCAAGTGAACGATGTTGTTTGAACATACGACATTATCCTCCTTACCAACCCTCTACTGAGAAGAATTAGAACTTATAGCGTTTTAACGCTTTCATGGGGGGTTTAGGAAGGAATACTGAATTAGAACCATGTGGACTTTATGTATTATACTTGGGATAAATAACTCCTATTTCTAAAAGTATTGTGTATATATTTTAAAATCTTCACAAAGGTACTTAGTGAAGATGCTTGTCTAAAATCCTATATAATCTTAACTTAAAATATAATGTAAACCATGTTTACAACTGTTGGGAACGTTTCTTTATTCATCAAAGTTAAAATTCGACATTTTTCCATGAAATTAAAATGCTTCACGAATTTTTAAAGTATAACAATTTTTTTTAATCATAGAAATGCAATTCAAGGAACAAATCTTATCTTTCGATACAAATTAAAATATTTATAAATGTTTGCATACATAAAATGTTATTTATAAAGATAATAAATAAATCGAATTTTGTTTATCTGATAGCGAAATATAAATATCCTCTGTAATCTTATCATATTTTTATTATCTCAGAAAACTAAGTTATGTTTATATGATCCGATAGAAGAAAATCCGAGATTTAAATTGTTGTGAAGTGCAAATTTGTCCGAGTAAACCAATAAATCAGTAAACTTAATATAAACAAACACTTTTATTGTCACCAAGAACTCTCGGTGACAATAAGATTGTTTCTGATGTCAGTAAAGTTGTCGGTCTTCCTAGTTTATTGGCTCTAGGTTAGCTTCAGAATCGTATTTCAACTTTACAAATTTGGAAAAATTTAACTAATTTTTAATAGTCACTACTACTGTATATAAAATAAGTGTATTTGGTATAAAAATTCTTTATTATCTGTTTTAATTATCTTTATTACTAAAGAAGCACGTTCCTATTTGCATTAACATTCTCAATCATTAGAAAAGAGAACTAATCAAGGATATAATTACAATGTCAGAAAAAAATTATCTTGATGTCTAAATAATCGTAATACTGATTATTTAGACATCAAGCAAAAATTTTTAAATACATGTATCAATAAAAAATCCAAAACAATTTTCTGCTGCTAATATTCAAAGTAGTGCTTGATTATGGGCTAAAAAAAAATGCATTAGCAATTTGATAGTAGGCAATAAATTCTGAAACATTCCTTAAAATTAAAACATTTAAATAGTTCTGTTTTTATTTTATTATTATTTTTTAAGTTAATAGATATATATTTTTTCTTTCTCTGACATGTAATGCTATCCAAAATGCAGTTCAAAAGTGTGATAATATTTTGGTTTAAATAGATTTGCCAAGAAAATTCGATAATAGCAATCGAACTGAAACAGTTTCCGGTAGTAAGCAATGCATTTCATCTTCCGGTGATAAAAGTTGTAAAGATGGCTAAATCGATTCAACTTGACCATGAGAGAGGCGTAGGCGAGTGATCAATATAAGCGAAGGAAATCTCTTTTCTACTCGAAACCACAGAACCTCGACGATCCCAAAATAGAAAAATATTCTCTGCATTATTTTAATAAATCATTTTGCAAATTTTTAAATATAGTTTTATGCAAAAAAATAAGCCAGTATTTGTTTTTCTAAAGCTGCTTCAGCGATAGAAAAACGTAATGTCTTATTTGAAGTATGTACTACAGGAAAGATGCTCTGAAATTAAGCATACTCGATAAATTTTACGAAACTGAATCAATATATAGTAGGATAAAATTTTTGTATGCATATCTTCAAAACTGATTCCTAAGAAAGAAGATTAAACCAGTCTTGATATTTTGATTGGAAACTTTTCAGAAAATAAGCTTATTTGTCATTATTTAACTGTTATGTGATTTAATTAAAACAAGAGATACTTAAAATTTTGCATAAATATGATATACTTTATTTCATACAATTTTATCAAGGATTTCTAAAATATTGAGGTACTTTTTCTAGATATGGCATTATCGAAGAAATTTGTACAGCAAAGGATTTTTTTAATTTGGCGATATTGACTATCAAGTTTCGTAAATAGAATATATAAAAAATTGTATTAATTTATTTGCTTAAATTCACTAAAATTGTACCAAATTATCATCCTTCTATTAAATAATATTTCCCCATATGGAGGAATCGGGAAAATAGACATTTTTCTGAAATTTCAACGTATAGTCACTCAAGTTCGTTTTTACTTTTTAGATGAAAATGATAACACGGATACTCTGGTAGGATCACTTTTACCATCTCTGAAATCGAAAAACTCCAAAGAAATGTTGGAATTTTCGTCACAAAATTATCACAGTCATCTTTTAAAGTAAATATAGTATTGATCGCAATGATATCAACCTAGAGAGAACTGAAATCTGTATTGGGTAGAGTGTAAAGAATACTGTGCACTGTCATTTTGGTTTAGTCATGTTAAGCCGGGTAAGTAAAAGTCTTATCTTCACCTGATCCATATGAAAGATGCTGCTTTTATTTCAGAGTTAGCTGCTATGTCCAATGTTGTATTTATAATATTTTCTATAAAATAAATACCAAAAATATAATCCAAGATTTCTCCCCAATCGAAGACGTTGACTTGAAACTAAATATGCCATTGAAAATATGAAAATAAGTCATATTACTTCAAAGCTTAACAGGAATTATTGATTATAGATTTTCTTTTAAAAATCATATTTAGAACCTTATTAAACAAGTTTATGTAGCATGGCGATATTTAAGGGAAATAAATAAATCCGATTGTTTTTAAAACATTATATCATGCTTTTATTATGGTTAAGGTATTATATGGCTTATCGGTATATGCCATGGCTCCTGTTTATTTGCAGGAAAAATTAAAAATAACTTTAAATTACGCAGCTAACTCTATATCAAGATTATTGAATATGCTGAGGGGTGCAACCATGTTGGAAAAATATAAGGTATTGAAAGTTAATTTACAGTCTTCAATAGTAAATTGTGACTATAAAATATAGATAACTTGATTCTTTATTAATCTAACATTATCTATATATCTATTAATGTTCCAAAACGTAATTTAAGGCGTAGAGAATTTAATATAGAATTTCATAGGCTTCATAGGTCGAATAACGCCTTCACTCGAAGAGCTTTTATTAATTATAATAGGAAAGTTTAGCGCTCTGTTTTTTTGTTTTTTATTTCGTACTACAAGTGATGGTTGGGGTGGTCCGCCTGGATGGAAATTTTCAGTCTAATGGGGTGAGAGAGAATATGGAATTCCATACTGGACACTTATATATCCTGGTATAAAAACCATATTAGTTCGAATTAATTGATTAAATCGATACTTTTATGTAAATTTAATTTAGTGTAAAATTTTTTTCCGGTTAGAGTACAATAGATATATATGAAGGGAGGACAAAAAGTTTTCACCCTCATGACGCGGATATGCTAGGGATCTGAAATCCTCAAAACTCTCCCTTTTCTACATATCTACCTCCTAAGACCATATACTTGTCCCATCTGTGGAACAGTAGTTTAATCCTATCTTTGTAGAAGTCGGCAGATTTGGAGACAAACCGTTTAACTCAACAGCAATAATGACCTCATCATCGAAGAAACCCGTTCCTCGTAATGTTTTTTCGTATTTCTAAATAGAAATCTGAAGTGGCCAGCTCAGGAGAGTACGGGTGATATGACAATATTTCATAACTATATTTGCACAGAAAAGTGACTTTCTGTAACTCAGTGTGCAGGTGAATTGTCATCCAAAAGCAACACACTTACAGCAAGATATAACTTTTGCAGAAAGTTCTTATAGTAGTCCACAAGTAACCCTTTTTGTGAGTAATCTGTCAATATGGCATCTTTGCTGTCTCAAAACACAGACAACATGATTTTGCTGGACGGCCTTCTCTTAGGTCATCCTGAAGGCTGGTCGACCACATCTGAATTCCCGTTTCCATCGTTTCAGTCTCATATAATTTCATCATTCTTTGACATACACAGCTGACATCTCTTCGTGGATTGTTTGTGCATTTTCTCCTTGAAGTGTCACCGCTTACTCAATTTTGTCCAGCGAGACTCCTCCTCCTATCACGCTTCTAACTCCGGTTAAACAGGACCTCTCAAAACAAAAAGCATGCGTATTAATAAGACACTAATCTATCATCATTGCGTACCATCACAATCTACAGTCTACATATAACATAATGAGGGTAAAAGCTTT
Organism: Olivierus martensii; assembly: GCA_000484575.1. Lineage (NCBI taxonomy): Eukaryota > Metazoa > Arthropoda > Arachnida > Scorpiones > Buthidae > Olivierus > Olivierus martensii. Next base: position 33,834 of record AYEL01076379.1, read on the forward strand.
TTGGCCTCTCCTTACAGAAAATATCAGAATAAGTCTATAATTGTTTATACTGTTATCTTTTAATATTTTTATTTTTTAAAATATACCTATTGCATTTTCTCAGGAAAACAATTGTACCAATGCTTATTTAATAAAGTAAAAATATTAAAAGATAGATACAGTAGATATTTGTTTAGGCTATTATGAACATATCTTTAAATTTGTTTTGAATTTTATCATTATAAATTTTATTAGCGTATATATAAAAATATTTTTACTATCAAAATATTAAAACTTGAATTCACCTTTTTATAAGAATAGCGGCTTAATTATGATATTACATTATTAATAGCAGAAATAATTTATGATTTTAAACAATTGTTAAAAAAACTAGTCACCTGATCTTTAAGAATTTTAATTTCGAAAAATTCTTATCGCAGTTTCCATGACCAGTTACTATATTTATAAAATCCATTAAGAAAGTATTCGAGAGATGCACGGGTTGATCATAATGTTCTGCATTCGATATTTAATTTCAGTCAATTAGATTAAATTCTTAACAGTAGATTTAATTTATAAGTTTCGCTATTTAAACTTTAAAAGTTTTCATATGAATTTTTATCTTATTGTAATGTGAAATCTTTACACAATATAAATAGAAATTATTACATTAGTATATTTAAACTCTATATTTTAATAGAAAATATATTCAGATTAAATTTACTCTTAAAATATTTAGATAATTCAATTATTAAAGAATATTTGGTAGAACAAATTTAAACTTATACTATTTTATAAGATTATAATAATAATGTTATTCTATATGCAGCGCCGGATCGAGATATTTTGGCGGCCACGGAAAAGCTAATAATTTGGTCCCCCTTTTAAATTATATTTTTGAATCTTAATTCACATTTATTTGGAGGAACTGAATTTCTTCGAAAAAATTATGTATCTACACAGGTTATTTCGAAAATATATGTAGAAACTAAGATCTTATGAAGACAATAATCAAAAACCATCCATTTGTTAATTATTAACTGTTATTCGATTTTTGCTAAAATTAAAACATAACTCAAATGTATAACTTCCTTTTAGGATATGCTTTATTCCGTTGTTGCTTGTAATCATAATTTGGCAATAATAATTACTACACTATTGTTGAAAAATTAATAAAGCAATTACAACTTAATACACAAATACTAATGTTTACAAAAACTTAAAAAGTAAGTAATTGTTCTAAATGGAAATGGCATTAGATTTTAAAACACAATTTTCTTAATAATTTTATTGAAAAATGCATATTTTCGATTTAGATTATCTCCTTTTAACATTTTAAGCTTCTCCATAAAATTTTTAAATAACCACTTTGTAAAATCTAATAATTATTTTAAGAAAAATATTGTAAATTGGTTTTAGATCTTTGCTTTGAATGATTGCATTGTTAGAAAAAATACAAATATTATAAAACTTGTTTTAAAAGTTTGACATTTGAACATTAAAAAACATTGTTATATTTTTAATTTCAAACTCTGAATAGGCGAAAGACATTTTTTACAGAAACAATTAACAGTAATAAATTTACTTTCTGGTCCACTTTTACTGGTTGAAGTTGAATCAATCCAAAATAATCAGCTTTTTTTTGTTCTTGCTTCCAGCGAAACATGTTGATAAAATTAACTGGATAATAGACCCACTTGGATGTATAATGAACACGAACAATAGTAATAGAGAGAACGCAAACGAAAAGATTGAGTAGAGAAGGAAGCGGTTTTATGAAAACAAACGACTAAGATTGGAATGGAATGATGATATAAACCAAACGAAATGCAAAAACAGAATGGGATATGAAAATTCAAAATTTATTTCCTTGTATTTACATTAAGGAAGAATTATAGTTCTTAGTCCAAAAATAATTTTTCAGTTCACATGTTTTACCCAAAGGGAACTGCTGGTATATATAGCGATTAGTTATACTGTAATTTTGAAGTTAGGTGCAATTGCTATTTTTGGGGAAGTTAGGTGCAATTGCTATTTTTGGTGCCCTGGGTAGTTGCCCAGCTAGTCCTCCCCTAAATCCGGCCTTCTTACATAATAATTTGGCATTTTAATTATATATATACAGTATATATTAGAGAATTGTAAAATTAAAAAATAATACTGTATATAGTTAGTTAATTATCAACATTTTTACTAATAAATTTTACTAATCTTTTAATTCGCAGATAAATTTGAAATACAGTAAATTTCATTAGCTATATTGCGATATATTAAATATTTTATAAAAGTTTAGCATATCCAATTCGAAGATTGTTTTCCAAAATAAGTGAGGCATAAAGATCACGTTTGTGTTCCACACTAACTTTTGAATTTTAGTTTATATAATTTAAATATAAACTAAAATTCATAATATTTTTAATGCAATATTTTAAATTTTATAATTTTTTTATTAATTATCAAATTTCATGGAAATAATCTAATGATCTGCCATTAAATGTAATCTTGATGTCTTATCATGTCTATCTAAACCATTTTAAAATATCGAACGCACATTATAGCCATGTTATCGAAAATAATACAAACAATAAAAATAGCGGACATTCAAACTTTAGCACATGCTGTAAAGGGAATTCATAAATAGTTCAGAAATATTCATAAAATGTAATATATATATATAATCCATTAAGGATGTCAGCGAACATCATCTATTTGACCTATGACAAATCAATTAACTATTTATCTTTAACCATTTGAAGTTTGAATGTCAGCCATTAATTAAATTTGGATTATCCCTAATAACTTTTGAATTACAGTATTTCAATTTTATAAAATTGATCAGTTATTAAAGTTGAATTCTTCAAGTAAGTTGATTAACCTTTTAGATTCATCCATTTTAAAATGGAACATTCAATCATCATGGATTTTCTTGCAATAATTTTATTTGTGAGAACTATTGCAAGAACTTATTATTCATCATAAGTTAGTTCCATTTAATACATAGATTATATTATTGAAAATAAGGGATAAAGATAATTTTCACATTTTAAATTATTCCAAAATAAAGAAATCGATAGGATGACCGTGCGGTAAAGTAGTTTTACCTTGGAGCATCCAAATTCAATTCAAAGTTCCACATTTAGTTTTTCAAAAGGAGGCTGAGTCCAGCCTTTGAACCCCATCCATTTACCCATAATGGGGCCAACTGGAAAGTTATATCCAGCCTGTGGTAGGTTCTGAAAGTAGCTTTCGCCAAAAAATCGTTCTTTTCAGCAGCTTAACTAATCAAAATAAAGGATATGTTTGGAAAGTCGGTTCAGAAAATGCTTGTTAAATTAATATAAGAATCATTTAATAATCATTATCATTTAATATAATATGTTATTGTAAAAAGTTAAATAAAAAAAAATGGTTGTCCCATAATCTAGCTTGAGCCTGAGAGAGAAAATCATTAGAATATTATATTAAAAACTATAAATTCATTAGGAATACTGGAAAAATGGGAACTGTATATCATTTAACAAAAAATTAAATTTAAAAATAAAATTTGACCGATTTTTCTGAAAGTGAAGACTTTAAGAAATAAACGGACAAAATAAAATTCCAAATAGTATCAGTACAATATTTTAAACAATCCAAACTTAGTATTGTATTTAGTAGTAAGGAAGATGATAATTATTAAATGAATGTTACATAGGTTGTATACTTTTTTTGTTTTACGTATATTATTTGTTTGATGTTTTTACTTGTATAATTTTTCTGTTTCATGTGTTAAGAAACTTATGAAATTAAACAAAAAAATTATTAAATAACGTTATTACTTGTTTTTAATTGTATTGGAACATTTTTTTGTATTGGCTCCATGGTTGTCCCATAATCTAGCTTGAGCATGAGACAGAAAATCATTAGAATATTATATTAAAAACTACAAATTCATTAGGAATGCTGGAAAATTGGGAACAGTATATCATTTAACAAAAAATTAAATTTAAAAATAAATTTTGACCGATTTTTCTGAAAGTGAAAAGAATTTAAGAAATAAACGGACAAAATAAAATTCCAAATAGTATTAGTACAATATTTTAAACAATCCAAACTTAGTATTGTATTTAGTAGTAAGGAAGATGATAATTATTAAATGAATGTTACATAGGTTGTATACTTTTTTTGTTTTACGTATATTATTTGTTTGATGTTTTTACTTGTATAATTTTTCTGTTTCATGTGTTAAGAAACTTATGAAATTACATAAAACTTATTAAATAACGTTATTACTTGTTTTTAATTGTATTGGAACATTTTTTTGTATTGGCTCCAGGTCTCATATAACACGGTTTCACACAATGCGTTTTTTAGAATCTATCTACCGGGTTATACGAGGGTTGCCTGTATATTTCAAGCAATATTATCGGTGTTTTTTTAAACTTTGGTTACTCAGTCATATATTTTCTCAGACAAATATTATTTGTCAAATTTAGCCAAAATATTTAAATTACCAGAGAGGCAATTAAAGAGAGTATTTTTGAAAGTTGAATAAAAATATTTTGAAATAATAGTCTCACAGAATGCACAAGAATACATGAAGGATTTTAATAGAACAATGGTCTCTCTTCATGCTTAAAATATCTACATAGAAAAAATTGAATGGGGGCAACAAAACAAACTAATTGATGTGTAAAATTATTACTGTATTTTTATATAATTGCATTAATCTGATAATTTATAATTTCCCTTAGAAAAATCGCCACGTGATGTCAATCTTTAGATCATTAACGGAGATAGGAAGGACTAAGTGATATTTCAATCTTAACGATGTTTACTAACAACATCCGAACGAAATAGAATGGCCGGTTACTTAACATCGATTAATTTACAGCGAATATTAATTATCTAGTGGAAAGAGGGTAATTGGCAAAATTCAGGGCCATTAGAGAGAATATTTTTATAAGAAAATTTAACCAGAAATAGAACAAATTTTTCCACAATTATAGAAACTAAAGAGAGGAATCAAAAATCTTAGTTTTCACTACATTAATTTATTACTACCGTCATATGACATTTTACGAATTTAATCGGCATCTCTCATCTTATTCTAGTCAGACTACAGTTTTTAAATGCTTATAATAATTATTCCTTTTAAAAATCTGGTAGCTATTGATTTATTTTTATTCAAATGTTTCTTTAATTTAATAACATATTTATAGAAACATTTTCATTTAATAAATTTACAATTCATATAATAATTTAGATATAAATTACTGGTAGCAATTGATTTATTTTTATTCAAATGTTTCTTTAATTTAATAACTTATTTTTATAGAAACATTTTCATTTAATAAATTTACAATTCATATAATAATTTAGATATAAATATCAAGTTTTAGGCATGTAAAATGATATATCAGTTAATTCTGTGATTGGTCAATGCAATTCAATGGGTTAGAGTCAGTGATCCAAGGGTATGAAATTTAAAGGTCATCGAGAGTGAATTGTTAAAAAAATCAACTATTACATGTATTTTATGCTAGAAAAATGTTATGAAAAAACAAAAAAGATAAATGGAGTGACATCAGTTAATTCTGTGATTGGTCAATGCAATTCAATGGGTTAGTCAGTGAAAGGTCATCGAGAGTGAATTGTTAAAAAAATCAACTATTATTACATGTATTTTATGCTAGAAAAATGTTATGAAAAAACAAAAAAGATAAATGGAGTGAATAAAATTTTATATTTTTGACAAAGATTATGCTCTTGTTTGTTTGATTATAATTACACTATTAATATCAAATAATAGCAGTATTAAGACCAAATAATAAAATATAGAGCAACATTTTACATTACCTGCCACTATGCAATAAAATAGTTGGATATATGAATGCTTATTGAATATTTCTAATGTTAAGCTTATGTAATATTTTAGGTTGAAGCAATTTCAAATTATTATATATCTTTAATCACTATTAAATCGATACAGTTGTTGCGAATACAACAACAATAATTTCTTATTTTTAAAGCAGTGAAGGTAGAATCTTGCCAAATGTATTTCCTCACCTTAGAAGGTTAAAAAATACTTTTCAATCACCTCGTATTTGCTCATTTTTACGTCCATACGCTGCGGCCGGATGGCCGAGTGGTAATGCATTGGCGTGCACGCAGGAGAACCCGGATTCGCGTGCCGGGTGCAGCATCTGAAAAGTTTTTTGATGGTGGTGCGCCCGGCCCGGCGATCTTCGTCCTTCACCATCCGGTCCCCTCCACGAGTGTGGGTGCAGCCCTTGGTTGTAACTGGCCCCACCCCTTAGTAATCTCCCTGATTGGAAAGAGGCGTAAAAATGCCAAAAGGAATAACTATTAAATCGATATAGTTGTTGCGAATACAACAACAATAATTTCTTATTTTTAAAGCAGTGAAGGTAGAATCTTGCCAAATGTATTTCCTCACCTTAGAAGGTTAAAAAATACTTTTCAATCACCTCGTATTTGCTCATTTTTACGTCCATACGCTGCGGCCGGATGGCCGAGTGGTAATGCATTGGCGTGCCACGCAGGAGAACCCGGATTCGCGTGCCGGGTGCAGCATCTGAAAAGTTTTTTGATGGTGGTGCGCCCGGCCCGGCGATCTTCGTCTTTCACCATCCGGTCCCCTCCACGAGTGTGGGTGCAGCCCTTGGTAGTAACTGGCCCCACCCCTTAGTAATCTCCCTGATAGGAAAGAGGCGTAAAAATGCCAAAAAGAAACTAGGACACTGGCAGATGGAGAATGATGTCCCACTAGGATAACCATCAAATGGAGAATTGTAGTCAGATAGGTTTGTGAATGGCCCATAGTAGGCATGGAAATGCTTCCGCCGCTTAGTATGTAGTTTAACGCCACTTTCCATCGAGTGGAAAGCGGCGTTACACACAAGAAAAATAACACAAAAAAATCTGCATTCCAACTAGTTGTTATTCTCTTAACGCCTCTTTCCAATCTGATTTATTTTATTTTTAGTACAGAGGGCGTACTCATTAGATTTGATTCTTGAAGAATGAAGGACGAAATGGATCTGCTGGATTGACCGCACGGAAACGCTTTGGCTTTCATCTCTAGGACTGGATTCAATTCGGTCTCCATTTGGAAAATTTATTCAATGGATCTGGGCTCAGCCTCTCAATTCCGTCTCTATAGTGCAGCTGACGTGGCCAATGGATATGAGCAAGCTGTGATAACGTCACTTAAATGACTTAGTGGTCGGAAAATCAGCTGAACTGGCCATGTAAAAATGCTTCAACTATCCACTCTGGAGCACCAGATTCGATTTTTCGGATTACCCCTTGGAAATAATATGAGATCCTGGCCCGGTCTGTCTATCCTCGTCCTGTACAATCCGGTTGACCCCTCCGAAAGGTGGGCAGTCTGTGAATGGGCTTGTTTCGCCCCGCCACTTATTATTCTGCCTGAGTAGAAAGTGTCTGTGTTACCAAAAAATAATTAGAAAACAATCATCCATTGATAAAAGAAAGGACGAAGTGAGAAGAATGTGGACCGAAAGGTCACATGGTTAAACGTTTCCTTTTCCATCTAAAGGATTCAAATTTAATCATCGGTTTAACATTTATAGACTTTTTTCAGGAGGGTCCTAGCCTGGGTTGTTGAACTCCCTCCATCGTCAGCAGATTGGTCTCGTGGAGATGCTTTGGCTTTCTGTCTGGAGGATCCGGATTCAAATCTTGGATCTCATCTCTTGGAAAATTATTCATAGAATCTGGGCTTGGCCCTCCATCCCTGTTCTCCACAATCTGGCTGACCCCTCCGCAAGGATGACAACCTGTGGATGTTCTTGTTTTGCCAAGCCACTTATCGCTAATTTCCACTTAAGTAGAGCACTGCCTGTTGACAAAAAACTCCACTCATCTCCTGAGGATTGAACACATTAGTAGGTGACGATAGTCAGCTTACTTAATGAGTTCGTCATTTTCTAATCGTCAATCTTGGACAAGAAAAAATTCAATCAAAAGTGTAATTTTAACATTTTATTTTCAATTTACATGTTTACCAACTTTAAAATTCAATGTTTATTAATTAATCTTATTTATTTTTTTCGGTTATTTTTTGTTTGTTTGCATGTTTGTGTCGAGTAATCTCTTAAAAGATAGAAACTACAATCACCAATATTGGCGGGAATCTCTGCAGTTATCTAATAAACAACTGGCCTATTTAATAATTTTTTTACAATCATTGTTAAATAATTATGAACAAATCAAAAATTCCATAGAATCTAACAATTTAGTTAATAGCTGGCGCAATGTATAACCTATATTTTTGATTAAATTTAATCATATTAGGCCTCGATGACATTATCACGACGTAACAATGGGTGGCTTTATATGACGAATTTAATTCATAACGTAACATAACACTGTGTGATATCACGGCGACAGGACGGCATCATGATATTGACATATCGTGGGGTAATATTTTAATTATATCTATATTAAAATTGGAGATAAAAAGTTTAATGGATACTAAATGCAATAATTGATTATTAATAATAATAAATTATTAAGTTATATAGAATTAATATAAATAATTAATCAATTTTATGGAATTTGTTGAATTCAGGATGTCGTCATAAGATCTCATGATGAAACAAATACTTGGTATCACTATGGTCTTTAGATAGAATGGTCTGGGTACTCACGCCGACGTCATCCATAACGCAGCGTAACCAATGCGAAGTTCACAGCCTAGAACTCGTTCTAGGTTTCAACGTTATGGTTATACCATGATGCTTTGCAATCTGATACAAAATGGCGGAGTGTTCAAATCAAGAAAGTCCTTGGTTCGAATAGTAGTGTTGAATTTTTTTATTGAGGCATTTAAAAATTATTCTTGTTTATATAATACTAACTATAAACAAGCAAATTAGAATGGAGCGTGACAGACATTCTAGTCGCTAAAGCAACATTAGATTCGTCGGACTATAAACAAGCCTTTAGAGCAGAGCCGGTGGAAGTGGGTGTGCATGTTGTGCACCGCACAAAGGCGCTAAACTATAGGGGACACCAAAAATGATTGCTAAATTCATGACAAAAAAAAATTTAATTTTTTTTAAAGTAATTAATATTTTACATTAGGTTATGGAAACAAATTTTTAACTTCCAAAATTAAAAAATGACACTAGCGTATAAATATTTAATACAAAAATCGTATTGTATAAAATAATGTAGTTTCGAAAAGTAAATTTATTGCAGGGGCGTGAATTCAGTTTCTGCCAACGTTGGTTTCTGCACAAAAATGCCTTATATATTTGCGCCGGCATTGCTTTAGAATTAGTATGTCATTCAAACAAACTGCAGAAAAAAAAATCAACATGCAAATTTCCAAAATCAAGTTTTTCTTAATATAGTGTATGTTTCAAATTATGTCAGGGCAACGCTAAGCATACTTTGATAGTAATAACATAAATACATAATAACACACTTCTTATACTTAATCACAATACCTAACAGCCATAAAAAATTCTTCAGTTGCAGCCGTTGGTTGCAGCTCAATACAACTGTATCTGAAAAATTTGAACAGTAAAATCAATACTGCAAGAATTTTAAACTCATTTTCTAACAAAGACCACTTTTAGACTGTCTTCGGTTGGTTGGAGACCGGATTTAAAGTTTTATCTTACCGAAAATAGATTTTTACAAGGTAAATAGCCTGAACAGTTGATTATGGGCCGGATTGGCCGCGTGGAAACGCTTCGGCTTTCCACTCTGGAGGACCCGGGTTTTGAACTTTTATTTGACTTAATAATGGAATGAAAATGTAATTTTATAGTATGTTAGAATTAACAATTTATTCACTCTGAAATATTGTTACCATCAAATTATTTTCTAGAATAAATCTACTCTAAAAGGTGTTTTTTGACAGGAATGTGATAGTTTATAATATGAATTATATATTATAATGCATTTCACAATTATGCTATCTTGTTACATGAAAATTTTTTTATATCTAAAGTACAAAATGTTCTATAATAATTATTGTAAAAATTATATCTTATTCTTTTTTTTTCTATTTATTTATTGTTAATTTTCATTATTGTTACATTTAAATTAATATTTCAGAAATATAATAACTAATCATTGTTATAATTATTATAAGAATTTGGAAATGATAATTTATTGTGTAGATTTAATGTAATTATTATATAAAGTTTTAAATGATTTTTATAATATAAAAATTGCAATAAAGACAAATTTAACGCATAAAAAATATTTCATCTTTAAACTCATGCTTATTTCTATTATATTTGGCAGATGTTTGCGAAATAAATTTTAATTTGAATAAAATAACAATTTAAATACTGTATGTTTATCGTATTATTTTTGACAAAATAAAAAATAAACTTTGTATTTAAATGCTGTTTTTTAAAATAAATTCTTAATGTAAAATAAATATGTTCAGAAAAATATCTGTTTTTATAGGCAATTGTTCTTGGGAATATTGTATGTTATTTTAAAATATATTTTATTTATGATTAAAAAATTTATAATAGAAGAATTAAGTAAAATTTTACTGCCAATACGAATCTATGTCAGCCCGAATTAGTTGTGTGTAAATGCTTCGGCTTTCCACTAGAGGCCCGAGATGAACCCGGACACACATCAGGAAATATATAATAGTTTTAGCTCGATCTCTCGATTCTTCACCTGCAATCTGGCAGACACCTCACAACTGTGCATAATCTATGATTGAAATGGATCAGCACAATAAACAGCAATGTTTTTTTTTGTCAACAGGTGACGCCACTTTCCATTCAGGAAGAACACTTAAGAGGCGGGCGAAACAAGTCCTTCCACAGGCTGCCCACCCTTGCGGAGGGGTCAGCCGGATTGTGGAACTTCCACAGGCTGCCCACCCCTGCGGAGGGGTCAGCCGGATTGTGGAGGACATGGATTTAGATTTCACAGACTGCCCACCCCTGCGGAGGGGTCAGCCGGATTGTGGAGGACGAGGGTCGACGGGCCGGGCCCGGACCCTATGTTAAATATTTTCAAGGGATGGGACCCGAGATTCAAACCCGGATCCTCCAGAGTGGAAAGCCGAAGCGTTTCCACGCGGCCAATCCGGCCCAAAACAACAATGATTATAAAGTTGCGCTTAAAAAATGAAAAGTCGACTTAATACAAAATTATAGCACATTTCACAATATGAATGAATAAAATAAACAAGAAAACCAATAAAAATAATTATTTTTGTTTATCAACAGAATACTTTTATATAAAAGTACTAATTTGTAAGTAGAAGGATGAAAACAGGCTCTGCTACAAGCTGCTGGGAGATCAGCCAGATTGCAGTGAGAGGATCGACGAGCCGGCTTAGTATCCCTGAATGAATGTTCAAAGAAGTGGGATTCTCTGGAAAACCGAAACGCTTCAATCTGGCTGACTATAAATATGTATAATTATGTATAATATTTAATAATGTCGGCCGGATTGGCACGTGGAAATGCTTCGGCTTTCCACTCTGGACGTCCGGGTTCCAGTCTTGGGTTCCACCCCTTGAAAATATTTATCATGGGGTCTGGGCCCGGCCCGTCGATTCCCGTCTTCCACAATCCGGCTGACTCCTCCGCAGGGGTGGGCAGCCTGTGGAAGGGCTTGTTTCGCCCCGCCACTTAGTACTCTTACTGAGTGGAAAGTGGCGTCATCTGTTGACAAAAAAATATTTAATGATATCTGCATAACCTGAAAGATTTCTAGAATAGTTTAACCAGATAGAAGTAAATTTGATGATCCCATATTTCCTTATAAAAAGAATAGAAAAATATAACTCTAAATACTCCATTTAAACAATATACAACAGGGGTGGGCAAAAGGCGGCCCGCGAAGGCATCTTATACGGCCCGTTGCATAAACTAGAACACTACAGTTTCAAGGTCCATATTTGTAAAATTTTAGTCGAAAAGAAAAAATAAAATAATGGATACTCTCGCTAGTGTACATGTACACTACCGAGTTACTCCAAATTTTGATGATAAAATTCAGTGATTCTCAACGTGGGCGATATCGCCCCCCAGGGGCGTTCTCGTTCTTGAAGGGGCACTGGAACAAAAAGGGGCGATCAGGGGGCGATAGACAACCAAAAATTGTACACTAGTTTGTGCTTCTTAAGTAATTCTTTTGATCAGCCATTTAATAAGCCTAAATTTTTGCTGGATTTATGTCCTGAGTTTTATATCAATATTTTGTAATGAGGATATCAATATTTTCTGGATTGATATATTATTTATTTTTTATTATAAAAATAAAAACTTTAAATCCGCAATTTGATATTATCGAAAGTTTGGCCAAAAATAATATAATAATCTAGAAGTCGGGTTAGAACCATAAAACTTTCATGAAAGGGAGAGAGATTAATATATTATGATCTCATCTATAAGATTATCTGCGCTGTTGAACATAATACATTTGATTAATGGTAAAAATTGAATTGAACACTTGGTCACAGTCCTATGGGATTTTCCATTAGACTACACTTAAGCACGCTATGAACTCTTTGCTTGTATCCTATTAATTCTACTGCTATTGATTCGTCTCGCATTTATGTAACAAGCTCAACATATGCGGTTTAAAAAAAAAATATATAAGTTATATATATAAATGTTCTACATTTTTCTTTTTTTTTAAATTTAATTAATATATATTTTTAATTTAAATTTGGATTTTAATTTCATTATGTTTATATCAATTATGGCAGAATTTAGTTGAGAAATCTAAAAAAATATATATTTTTATATATATATTTATGTTGTAAAAAGATCAATTTGTGTAGAGCAATAAATAATAAACACGGCCGCACACACGATTGCTTACAATGAATTAAAAATTTATAACTCCGAGTCAACATTATATTGCTTTCTCTTTACAATGTTTACTCTGGCTATAAAAAATTGACTGTTAAAAATTACTAAGAAATCTATTAAATAAACTTTATACAGTGATAAAAACCAGAAAAAGTTTATTAAACTTTCACTATTATTACCGATTTAACCGATTTTAATTAAGTTTGCATACGAGTTATTTTTTTGTATCTCGCTGATTCCATTAATATGCATGCATTAAAAAAGTTCCAATAAATAGATAATATATTGTCTAATTTTTAAGATAACTCTAGGCTTTTTTTTACAAAGTTCAAAGCTTATTTAAAAAAAAACATTTTTTATATTTATAAATATTTAAGAAAACAAGAATTTTTAAGGAGTTCTAAAAGAAAGGCTGCATTAAAAACTCAAAAAGGAGGTGAAAGAGGTGCATAATACATGAATGTTAATAATGCCTTCGAATATCGAACGATTGGAAGGACAATAAATAAAAAAATAGTAAAAATTTTAGTTGTTTACAAAAGAAGAGAGAGATGTTTAAGTTTCGTTTCTTTATAGTTATCTTTTTTCGTTTTTGTTTTAAAAGAAAGTTTGCTATAATGTCGAAAACAAACAGAAACTTAAGAGAAAAAAAGAGATTGAAATAACAATGGCTTTTACAATAGCATTATACAAATAAATTGGCCAGAAGATACAGATTTGTGGCCATCTTAAGTATCCGTTCTTAGCTCCATTTTTAAAATTGTTTATCGTTTAAAGGACGGATTGTAACTTGGCACGAAAACCTAATCTTACTCATACGTTAAGAGATTTCTTAGTCGATGTACTGTAGAAAGACGAATTTCAGAAAATGTTTTATACAAAATAGCAACCCCAGAAAGAGGGGAAACTAGCAGGGCCATTTAGTCGGGCTCTAAACCAGAAAGATCCCAAAATTTACTGTTTATTTAAAAAATATGAAAAATTTTGTTTTTATTGAATTTTTGCATATAATTTTATGCAAATAGCAACTCAGAAGAGGGGAAAGTAACAGGGCCAGTGCTCTAGACCAGAATGATCCCAAACTTTAGTATTTTTCTAGAAAATATGAAAATTTGATAGGTGAAAATATTATTTTTGTTGAATTTTTGCATATATTATGGCTTTTGGAGTGAAATAGGGCATCACATTCATGACAGACTCAGGCCACATTTCACACATGTCAAACCCACTAAAATAGGCGCAAACAATAAAATTTTATTCTTTTGACCATGCGAAAGTCCCCAATGTTTACATTTTTTCAATTATTTGTCCTATAATATATTAAGTAGTTTAGCATTATTGCAACCAGGTTTATTAATATTTTACTTATGTTAAGTATTCACGATAATTATTTACTATATAAACAAACAAACTGTGCAGTTATTGCAGCATGTATTTAAATATGCTAATGTTAACAGGCAACATATATCCGTGTGTGTGTATATATACAATATATATATGAAATTGGTCCTATATATTAAATGAAATTTATCATCAACATCCAGATGGAATTTCATTAACATATTAAATTGCATAAGTTATATGAGATTTAGTCGGTGCAGAATATTTGATTATTACAATAATACATTATTCGTAGAAATGTTTCCTTCTGTATATTTTATTGCGATTAATTATTTAACCCGGCCTAAATTTACAATGTATGTGTGTGTGTTATTGTACATTTATATATATATCGATGTATATAAAGTTATAAAGAGTGAGGAAAAACAAAGTTTGGGTTGGAAGTAAAAGAAAAGGTATTTTAACAATCTTTGAATGTATAAAACATCAAAGAGACTGACTATCATTCCTATACATCCAGCGTTTCAGCATGACAGATGTGTCAGAAGGTAAAGCGCACTTTGGGGATTTTTATCGTTTTTCGTCCAGTTGGAATACGTGGTGACTGACATAAAATGTTTCCTATCTGATATCCAGTAGTCGTGACTTTGCGCACGGATTATTTTACTCCTCGGTACTGACCACAGTATATCGATAGAATACTTCTCTCTCTCTCTCTTTTTTTTTCTTTGGCTCTTTGTTTCATATACTGACCACAAAAACCAGATATTTCCTTGCCTGTTTCTGATCCAATGACTCTGTAGGGAACTTTATATTAATGTTTTGTTCCATTGTAAAGGGTAGATACAAGAAATATTTCCACCGATATATAAAAAATGTGTTATATATTTTTATCCTATCTAACATCTCTCTCTCTCTCTCTCTCAATTCCAGAACTTCTTCGGTTGGCAAGTGATTATAAGTTTTAAACTTGCTTTCAATAAATAATAATTTTTAAATTTCTGTCTAAAACAATAAGAATTGAACGTACAGACGACGAAAGAAACAAAAATTTGGCACTGCTTTAAATAGAAACTTGTTGTTGAAGAAAAAGAAAGAAAAAGTTGACGAGATTGACAGCGACATGCCATTTTACAGCTTAAATTTTATTGTTTAAACTGTAGAAAAATGAATAAATATCGAGTTTAAAAATCGTTTGGACGAAATCGCTCATAATTATTAAAATATAGAAAGTAATTATGAGTCAGTAAAAAGTTTAAACTGTTACGTCGAATGTTAAATACGTCAAAATGAATAGCATGTTAATAAAGAATATCTAGACGATGATCGGGTGATAAAACTATGAAGATCTGGATAAATGGTAAATGATATAGGAAACAATATATCTCGTCTTGTAACAGTAGCGAATGTCCGATAAGATGATGTAAACGTGATAACTCTATAGCGATATATATAGATATATATATATTGTTTGGGATAATTTATCGTGGAGTAAAGGTCATCGAGCGTGTTTGACCATTGCAACGTAAAAAGAAGAGAATCAGAAACACTTACCGGCCACCGGAAGAAATTCCTACTAGGAAATTCCACCAAAAACTACCATAAAAAAAAATTCCGTATGCGCCGGCCACTATAGTCGTACCACCACCGCCGGCTTGTCCTCCTCTATGTTGTTAGGCCTAATATGTAGACGGGCTCTCAGTTAGCTGGTCCTGACTGCGATCACGTCCTCTGGTGGCAAGCGTACGAAGTGGAAAACGCCCTGGGGACCAGAGTTCCTGGAGATTGGGGAACGAAATAAAAGGGGAAAAGCTTAGTCAGATGTCGAACGTTCCATTATTGGAGTGCGAGGTATAGTCCGCTACTCACCAATAAACCGGTAAGAAACCGAACGAAAACATTCAGAAAATGACCGATAAAACGGTAAAGCGATCGGAAAACCGGTCGAAATTTTGAATCATCAATATGTTTACCGAATTATGGTGAAAAAAGGTGTAATACGCCAAAAATATTACGTTTTTAGTTAAATTTTTTGAATGTTTACCATTTATTCGGTTGTTTCGTCTTTTGCGAGGATTATGGTATTTCGAAAAGATATCTTTGGAAAAGGAATAAGTTTTCACTCTCGGTATTATCATTTAGTATCATTCCGAGGATTACGTAAGGATTTAAATATAATACGTCTAATTAGATATATATACGTATATATATTTTATGCTTTAAAAAATATATATATATTCCGTTTCAGTTTCTAACCTAACATAAAAATAAATGCAAGAAAAAAATAGGTTTTTGTTACAAGTATAACTTTGTTCTTTCATCACGTACGAGCTTAGAATTTAGATAAGTTTTAAGTATGTACCTTTTACGCGTAGAAAAATCTTACAAGAAATTTTTTTCCATAACCCAATTTGTTTTTATGAAACACAATTTTCCATTCAGCTCCTCGGGCTTATCCACCCTCTTTTAACAATGGACTGATTCACGCGTCAATCAATATTACCAGCTGCGAATTCCCATGGAGTAGTATATACAACGCTCCTGCCTCACGTAAACGAATGCTGTTTCTTCACCAACTGGATAAGCAAAGAACTATTTTACACTATAGAAGAAAAAAAAAATGAATATGATACATAAAACAAAAAATATTTATATATATATATTCATTTGTTTTACAAATTCTCTTTTATTTTACAAAAATCCAATCTAAGTTTTTGGTTTATCTAATGCACACACTTCTCTTCCAGATGCCAGAAATTTAAGTTATTATTATTATTATTGTTATTTTCTTTACTGTATTTTGGTTCGTTTTACAAATTGCCGAGACGTCTTGCTAATTTTAATCACTCTATTATTGTTTTAATTAACGACAGAGATAAAAAAAAAATTTATATATATATATTCATTTGTTTTACAAATTCTCTTTTATTTTACAAAAATCCAATCTAAGTTTTTGGTTTGTCTAATGCACATACTTCTCTTCCAGATGCCAGAAATTTAAGTTATTATTATTATTATTATTGTTATTTTCTTTACTGTATTTTGGTTCGTTTTACAAATTGCCGAGACGTCTTGCTAATTTTAATCACTCTATTATTGTTTTAATTAACGACAGAGATAAAAAAAAATTAATTGACAACGCCTGTAAATCAGTCTTCTCAGCATTTATCACGTACAGAGAAAATAATTATACTAGGAAATGCTTAAATCTGTTAAAACTTGGAGAAAAAGTAACAGTTTCGGTATTCTAAATGTAGAATAAATTAATTATATACGCATATATATATATAAAGATAAAGTATCAAAAGGAAAATTTTATAAACATTTTTGCAACTACACAAACGTTCGGAATTAACCGCTACCATCTGAATTATTATTCTCAATTTAAAGCAGATAAACTTAGCTTATTATGGTATCCTTTCCTTTAATTATAATTTTTTATGCTTTAAAATAGTTTTATAACAAAAATAGTGCTAAAATTTGCATTCTTTGCATTTTATAACTTTCGGAAATGCTTAATGTAAATGCCTATTTGGAAAATTGCCAGCATACCTTGATAATTTTAACTATTCTATACGTACTGTTTTTTATAATAAAAAATATATTGTGTCATGAGTCACAACGAATCGATAAATAAATCGTGAATAATTAATAAACGTAATATTGGAGTTTGGAGTTCAGATTAATATCGATGAATCTTTTTTTTAGCATCTTTGGATAAATATAAATTCTATTTTTAAATGTTGCTTGGCAAAGTTTATAACAAATTCTAAAAGTATAAAATTTATTTATTTTTTGCTTTTTCCGTTCGCAAAATATTTTATTTTTAATAATTATCGTAGTGCGTTTAATAACAGACAATTGCTAACGCCTGTAAATCACTCTTCATTGCATTATTTTCTCGCTATGAGGATAAGCCGAACATTAGTTTTTATTACAATTTTATACTTTTTTTTAATAGTAACTGCTGCAAAATCCTGAAAATTCTAAATTTTTAGACTGTTTAATGCATATTAAGTCTATATTTATATAATTAAAGGTTATTTCTATTCATGTTATTGAAATT
Organism: Olivierus martensii; assembly: GCA_000484575.1. Classification (NCBI taxonomy): domain Eukaryota; kingdom Metazoa; phylum Arthropoda; class Arachnida; order Scorpiones; family Buthidae; genus Olivierus; species Olivierus martensii. The sequence goes on from AYEL01076379.1 coordinate 52,059, forward strand.
CAACTCGTGTTCGTTACTTATTCCTTCTTTTTTCAATATTTATTCTACATAAAAGTCAAACGTTACTTGACATATCGTTTAATATCGAAATAATTCATTATTTTTTAATTGTAGTTTAATAAAAATCAGATAATCATCAAACTCTATTCGTGTGGGTATAATTTCCTATGTACTAGAGATAAAGTGCGAAGTATTTATAAAGTATAACACGACTATTTTGTATCCATTATATATGTTTTTTTTGTATTTTACTGAATATATAATAATGGTTTGGTAAGTTTTTTCATTAAAATATTTGAATTTAACTGTTTTTCATCAGATAAATTGAATGAAAATGGTTACTGGTAAATTCCCAGTGGAGAAAGAAAATTTTACTAATTATTGTAAATATTATCTTTATGTTTTTTAAATGTTTAAACAGGCATCATAGAAGAATTTTAATGCGAAAACACTTATTAATTTATATTAAAATTTCTATGCATCATACGTTTTTAAAATATTAATCACGTCTATAACATTCCATATATAGTTTACGTGTACTAAATGCAAATTTTATATATTCTTATATATCTGTTCTGTAATAGACTTTAATATTACAGTAAATTATATTCTTATATATATTTTTATATTTAAATTAAAATATTAAAATACAATATTATAATATTCTATAAACGTTTCATGAATTGTTATAACGTTATCGAATGGTAAGAGATTTTTTTTCGAATTTATTTTTTAAGCTTTCCACTCTTTCAGTATTCTTTACTTCTTGCTTGAATTGTTGCATCGCCACTTTAAAAGCAATTCCTTCTTCAAATAAATTAAGAAATCGATTTTTTATATATGTGTGTTTGTGTGTGCATGATAAGAATCGATACTTTTTTTAAATAAAAATTCAATTTTATAATTAAATAATAACAGTATACCGAATTATAAACGATTACTACTGCCACCGATAAATTTTCGCATAAAACAACAGAAAAGCGAACATTAAAGAAGCTTTCTTATAAATTTAGATTTTCTTTTATAATTATATAAAGTGGAAATTTATAAAAAAAAATATTCAGTGTTTTTTCTAGACAGATCGATTAAGTTATAAATACAGATATATCTAACAATGGAAGCATATTCAAGGCATTAAACAATGAAAATTCTTTGTATCCGTCTTCCAACTCCTCTATTATATTTGCGGAAAAAAATCTTAAATTTTTTCCGAATAATCTGAAAGAATATCGAATTACTTCTGAAAACAATATAATACTTTATTGAATTTTAAAACAATTTACAAAGTAAATAAGAATATCAATACTCTCGAGTGTTTTTATCAAATAATTTGATATCTTTTCCAGAATTTTCTCGAAAAAAATATATAAATATTATTTGTATTTCCATTAGTTAATCAAGTATCGTTTTACACCTCGCATTTTATAATTTAATGAACTGTATTTGTATTAACAGAATTTATAGCTATCTACTCCCATTTATCAATCATGTAACGGGCCGTAACATTAACAATAAAATAAAAAATATATTTTAAACAGTTATACTAAAGATTATTAATTAAAAAGACCGAAAACTGTCAGAAAAAGTATTTTTATAAACATCATCAGTCAGAAAAACCCGAGACCATTAACCTGACTTCAACTTCTCCCTCCTTCCCATTTTTGCTACTTTTCTGGCAGTGTTGAATCGAGGTGAAGGAAAAAAAATACTTCTTTTTCGTTTGATCTCAATGTTCCTGAACTAGTAATCTTTACCAACAATTTATGTTCAGTGCTAGATGCAGACTTGACCGATGATAAATCATTGTGGTTATCCCTTAGCATTCATGGACAGAAACTTATATTGAACAGTTGCAATAATATATAACTTGTGTAATTTTTAACCGTTCCAAAATAACTTTTTTGGCAATTTTTTGTTGTGGAAGATGTTTATTAATAATTAATAAATCAGCAAGAGAAATTTAAAAACTTATTTATATTATAGTTATCAAATTATATGAGATGAAAATTTCTTGTGACAGAATCAGAAATTTGTATCAGTGACCACTTTAATCTCGTTTTGTTTCAATAAATGAGAAATTGTGATAATGTCAATGTAAAAATTTTCCATTGTACGTGTTTATAGTCGTATATTTGTCAGATTGTATGAATAAATGATTTTTTATTTTAACGCTGTTTTTTTTGCAATGTCACAGATTGAAGAAGAATAAGAAAAGAACAGGAGGAGGAGTAGGAGAAAGAGAAAGTTTAAAAAGTCGCATCTATCGACTGGAAGATTGAAATGGAAAGTGATTTAAATTCTTTGACAATTTGAAGAAGATTGGAATGAATTTCACATGAAAGTTTCTAAATGAGAAAAGACAAGTTTAAAATTGTTTTTTGATTGTGTTTTATCATCATTTCTCATCGCTTTCTATTGTTGATGTGGAAACGCATTTTTAGAAATTTGTAACTGTCTCCCCTCCCTCTTCTCTTAAAAAAAAATGAAGAAAGAAAATATCTCGAAAATATTAAACACCATTTATTCATTTTATAAGTTAACTAAGTTACGCACAGATATATAAAGCTTTCCGATCGATAAACGTTAAAAAAAGTGTACAAAATAAGTCGGAAGGAAAAAAAACAAACAGGCGTGTTTACAGTCAGAGCAGTAAAGTTAAAATAAGGCTGATTTGGCTTTATTTTAACCGTTTTTACAAGTATTATCGAAGTTCAATACTGTGAATCCGAATTCAATGGAACATATCATCGCTAAACGGAGCACACCGAAATAAATTACCAACATACATCATCTCAATCTGCATAAAGGAATACAACGCATTCATATTTATTGATGAGCAGTCTTTGGATGGTGACTTTCATCAGGTTTTTCCAAAGGCTGAAGATCACAATATGCTTACAAAACACACAAAAACATGTAAATTTACAGAAAAATGATGAATTCCGAATATCATACAATACTTAGAGAATATCTTCTATTTTTCGATATTACACACACGAAAATAGTAAAAATAAAAAATAAAATTTATGCAAATCGTAAATTCTCTAAAGACATTAAAATTCATGCGGATACGAACATAAAAATTACAAGTCGCTTTTATACATTATATATTCAAAGTTACGCTATATTTTTAACTTTACCACAAAGAATTTCATTAAAAATAATTCAATATATATATATATTCTTTGTTTAATAACTTACAAATTCCGAAAGGTAATTCAAGATTTCAGTACTGAAATATCCGATTTTGTGTATACAAAAGCAGAGGATAATGTAGAATGGAAAGAAAATTCTTATAGAATGCCACGCTAACAACATTCTCGAGGGGAAAAAAACAATCTCTTTTTTTTTTTCTCTTTCGTTGAACGATACTTAGGTCTGACCGAACAATAACTTTATCTCGAGAGCGGTTCGTGCCTCGACATCAATAACCATTATTCAGTACTCATCCTCTTGATAATAATTATCGATCTCGAAAATACTCATCAGAATCAGCAATAAGGTTAAAAAAATATAGTATTGTTTATTTATATAAATAAAAAAATCAAAACTCGACGGCGATGGGGGGTGCAATGAAGAAAATAAAAACATATATATCGTCGTCCAGTAGACTTAATATCGTGTCTGCCAATTTATTAATCCAAACAATAAAATATCACGCTTTGCAATGCTGCAAAGTAGATCTCGAAATTACATCATCAAAACTCGGAAAAAATGGATGAGATTAAGAAAGAAAAATGACGATAAAAAAACTCTACCTTGGAAAAAAAAAAATACATTTAGCTCATGTTCACTTTTGGCCCAAATTTAGACTTTTTTTTTTTATTGCTAAATCCGTCCGAATCATCCTATAGTTTTGTCACGCACGGAAAGTCGTGTTATAAGTTTTAGTCTCTCTTACTAGATTCTTTGTTTGTCGATTAGTTGAACTCTGATTCGCGACTTGGTTATCCTTGTTTCGTCACGATAAAAAATAAAATAAAAGGAAACTTGGTTCTAACGAATGTGCTACTGTTACTAATACCAATGTAACAAAATACAATTATCCTAATGACAGGTATTACGCCTTAAGTTCGTTAATCCGATATTGAAGATTATGGCATCGCTCATTTACGTAAGTCGAAAATATAACTAATAAATATGTTTATCTCATAATTAAAAGCTTAACAAATAAATAAAATGCTCTATTTCTCGCTTATTTGTGACGTAACAAGTAGTTATGTCGATTAGCGAATATTTCGTTATTACGTAATAATCAATTCCGCTTCGAAGAGTTGGAGTTCTTAACGTCATAACATTATTGTTACGTAATAATAGTTTCTGATATAAGCCAATAAGAGAGCGCGATCCACATTTAAGAGAATTGAATAGATTTTTTGTTTTAAATTAATAAATGAAATGTATTTTCTATATTAATTTAAAAAAATTTATTCAATTCTATTAAATGCAGATCGCGTTCTCTTATTGGTTTATATCAGAAACTATTATTACGTAACAATAATTTTATTTTTTCCTCAAAAGTAATTCGAATACATTAATTTCATTTTTATAAAAATGAAATTAATGTATATTCGAATTACTTTTGCGGAAATTCTTAGATAAATTTGCGCCAAACAATAGGTCTTTAGATTATCAAACTCTTAATATATCATTTTCAGAATTATAAATGATAATTTTCGAATTATCAAGACATTTCGTATCATATAATTGCCAACCATACAAATGTCTGGATATCGATATGCCAATAACATTCGCGAAAACGATAAGATTAATTTAATGACTATTGTAATACTTGATATCATCCAACATGTTTGTCTATATTACAATGCGAAAGATGGTATGTCAATATTATATATCAATACGGATACGTAATCTATCTTTAATGATATATGACCGAATTTAAACTGCGTTACGAAAACTGCAATGCCAAAAATGGCGTCAAAGCAGTTGATCTACCAAGTAAAAGAAATAAAATAAAAATTATGTTAAATAAATCTATCTTCCTCCAAAAAAAAATATATTTATAATCTCGTTCGATGATTTAAAACATGTTTCTTTTTTTTTCGTCAGACAAAGCGCATTAAGAAAAGACGAAAAATAACGATTAAAGAGTAATTTCCACAAAAGTATTTCTCAAAGAAACACTATTAACATAACGATTAATGAATTCAAAGAAAAACTTAAGGCATTTGCGACAATGCCATCTGGTGGACGAGAAAATTAAAAAGAGAGAAAGAGAGAGAGAGAGAGCAAAGAATTGCATCATACCAAGCAAATAACATTTCCTATCCCCTCTCTTTCCCATTTTCCGCTTTTTTTCCTCCCTTCCCATTTTCTTTGTTGAGTTTCTGAAAGTGGAAATTGTTTTCGATTTCATTCTGCCCCGGGGATCTTTTCCGTCTTTTTTTTTTTTCCTTTCACTTCCGTCTTCGAAAATGGCGTATTTGTGGACATTTCTCAATTTCAATTCGGCAATTTCCGATGGAAGTCGTCCAGTAGACTTAATATCGTGTCTGCCAAATTTATAACTCGTCCCTTACATCTCTGGCTTGGTAATAAAGGATCAGTTTCGAAAAAAAACAAAGAAATTACTAATAATTTGTTGTTGTCGTAGAGCTCGTTAAGAGAAAGTTTGAAACTATTAATAATATCTGATTCTTCCAGTAGAAAGTGTGATTATTGTTTTATGGTACAGGAAATAATAAATATCTTTAGGTGGAGAAATTCGATTCCTTATATTTTGTTTGCACACTGTCAAGAAACTGTCAGATCTTTCGTTTAGTCTTCTTTTCCTTCCGGCCATTTATCGATAAATGTTTGGCTCCTTTATCCAATATGGCATATCAGTTACCTACAAAGCTTGTTAACCTTATTATACGAATTTTAATCATTAAATCATCCGTAAAAGCGCGTACAAAAATGACTGCCGAGTAGTAAATGCTACATTTATATGGTTTTACAATTCAAATTCTTTTTTTATTTTATTGCAAACCATATTCCAGTTTTAAAAACTCCTTTTATACCCTTTGTCCGAGTATCTTCGACAATGGAAGTCGTGCCGTGACAAATTCCATTCCTCAGGTAGTAAAGATTCAACTTGCTGACGAAAATGGAAGCTAAACTAGATCTTTGGTACGGTCATACAAGAAAAACTCCACAGAACTATGTCGAAAGACCTGGAGGGACCATAGCATGGACAATCTATCTTCCAGACATCTTTTCCACCAAAGGCTTTTGTGACGCATTAAGCAAGAATTCAGTGCTTCTGGTAAAAAGACGTACTAGCAAGAAAATCATTTTTTTGTAGGGCTAATTTTTACGCCATTTCTGATTTTTATATTCTAAAGGCAACTCGTTAAATTAACTCAATAATCCTGTAAAAATCCATTCTCTATCCTAGAGTCGATTTTTTTCCACCGTCATTAACAAAAGTGTATACATTATTTAACTATCGGGGTGCAATGCATCACGATCGGGTACTAAATCGCTACCTATTCCATTCTTGCATCGTGCCGCCGAATTTTTATTTACTTTCGAACTATAATGGTACAGTCATCAATATTCAATCAGAAGTTCGATCAGCATCAAGTATCTTTCAATTTTTCGTATGCATACATATCGAATACATTTCAATGTTGATGGAGCTACAACAGCCGAAGGATACACGTCTTTTTGTCAGTGCTGCCATGACATTTGAAGTGCTATTTCAGATACACTTATATTTTCTGAAATGTCTACTGACACGAATAAAAACTTTTATAAACTAAAAAAAAAAGTTTTTTCCTCTTTCCGTAATAAATCATTATAATAAAAACTTAACTAAATTGTTAAAGTTTTAAAATAGAAAGACATTTCTATTATTATTATATTTTTTATATTTTTTTTTGTGGAGTAAAAAAAATTTGAATTTTTTTCTAATTTTTTTACTATTCATATTTTTAGCGTAAAGATGCCAAGTTTCTTTTCATTCTATTCTTAGGAGATTTAAAGATATATAAATAACGGATAATATATTCTTATCACACTAAATGACCCAATTGCAACAGTCGAACGAACGTGTGAAGCTATGAAAAGTAAACACATAGAGGAAAAGTATGTGTTAGCTGGTATTGCTATCTATTTCTCCTCCTGTCCTTTTCAACAATGACTCTGCTTCATTGTTGTCCGTCTATTGTTGTCAAAATGCTTTTGGATCTTTCGTTAAAGTTTTCAATTCGATAAATACTTTATTTTTTTTTTGTACTTTTGGTGACAAAATGCTGTTTTTATCTGTTACGATAAGAGCATTTTTACAGCCGTATTCTTATGTCTTTATTTTATATTTATACTTTTAACCATAAAAAAAAAGAGAGAAATATTTTTCTTCAAAAAATAAGTGTAAAATAAATACGTTATTAATGATTTTTCAACACGTAACTTTTCTTAAACTTAATTTCTTCTTGAATGACTTACAATGTTAATTTTTTTACACATTTAACTGCATTGCATACAGCATAACAAAGAAATCCGTTAAGTTCTATTTGTATGCGGTATAGAATCTTTATGCTATTGATGCAGACACGTTTCAAATACTTTAAAGGTAAAAAATATCATTTACACATTTAACTGCATTGCATACATCATAACAAAGAAATCCGTTAAGTTCTATTTGTATGCGGTGTAGAATCTTTATGCTATTGATGCAGACACGTTTCAAATACTTTAAAGGTAAAAAATATCAAAGTAATTTATTTACTAACCTAGTCATTAATAAGAACATGGAGAGGTTATGTAGTTTCGATCATCTATTTTATGCTTGTTGCCATAGAAACATACTGAAGTTCTCTATCGACCAGTTTCTGTTCTTCAAAACTGTCGTCTGTCAATAGAGTATGTTAGTCTTGATGTCACTTCAAAAATTTTCTCTTTGGTTGGACCTCTATCTATTTTTTAAAATCTGCGGATGTCGTTACAGTAGATTCGCTATTGCACTTATTTTTCTTTCACATATTGCATGGGATTTAGAAACTGGCATCTGTAAAGAGATAAAGAACAAAAGCGTATATAAACTATATATCATAAATAGAAATTGTTTTCGAGTCGCAATTTTCTGTAAATTGTTTGCCTGTCCATCTGTGGATACAAATAACTCGAAATTATTCTCTCATGCTTTCTATTATTTGTCATAATCACGTGAGATCGGATACTGCACTTATGCCTGAATGATATCGTGCATATACTGCATACAAAATTCAAATGTAACAAAGGCATGAGCACGTTAACATGCATAACGTGTAACGAAGGCATATCGTTATTTATATAAATCAAATTACAGCAACTACATTTATTAGACGTTAACGTGACGATAAAATCGTGTTGTGGTACCCATTACGGTTTGCTTGCGAACAAATTTACCATAGATTAAAACTTGTTACCGAAATAACGAAACTGCTCGAAAGGACCACAGTTTCTGCAAAGTAACGAACTTCGCAACACGATTTCATTATTAGAAAATCGATTATTTCGATGCAAAAACCATGAAATGAAGAACAATTATTACTTTGCTATCTTAACTAGGCCATTCTAGATTGGTTAGACAGTAAAGTTAGTTTTAATGGCATTGCCGGAAATTAACTAGTATATAAATCAATGAGGTCGGAAATGAGCCCGATGTTCAATTTTGTGAATGAATCTAATGATGGGTCACTTTATTGATCATGGATACACACGGAATAGGATTTATTGCAACCGAATGAATTCTTTGAATCTTTCAACCTTTCGCTGCTAATGTGGAGGAATTAGCCACATAAATTCCACATTTCCAAATGTTCGTCAACCCGAATCCTTCGGAAATCTCTTTTTGTACATCACTTATTTAACTGTACAAAAGCAGGACTGAATGTTTCGCTTTTAAACGATTTTTTTTATCTAGATATTCTAAAGAATATTTTCTAAATTTAGTAATAAAAGAAGAGGAGAAAAAATAAACTAGAGAAAAATTAAATAAATTTAGAAAATTAAAGAGAACAATCAACAGAAATTAAACTAGTTTATTAAATCATTTAAATTAAAAGAAGAGCCGTATAAAATCAAATTTACTTTTCAGAGTTTTATTTTCTCTCTTATTTTTTTATCAATTTAAATTTTTAATAATAGCTCAATTCGTTTAAGTTAATTAAATTATTTTTCGCGCAACTAAAATTTCCTTATTTTTAATTAAAAATTAAATAAATAATATATAAGTTAAAGGTTTTATTTATTTATATATACATTTTAGTTTCTTTAGTTTCATTAAATTAAAAGTTTATTTCATTTTGTCTTTTTTCTATTACTTCCTTCTTATATTTTTTATTTATCTCTCGTTTTCCCCCTATATACAGTTCTGTAGAAATGCGTTTTAGTCGATTGTCCGTCCGAATGAATTTCACCAAAAACTAAATGGATTTTTGTATCAGAATTCCTTAATAAAATACGTCTTCCTATTTAAATTTTGAATCGCACCAATCAGATTTATGACATTTTGCGTTTAACTGGCTTAACAAACGTAAACAGTCGTTTAACGACGTAAAAATAGACAATTATGTAAATTTCATTCCGGATAATATTTTTATCGAGAATTCTAGAGTCAGCAACCAATTAGAAAGGAAAAAAAAACTAAATTAATCTCTGATTTGTTGCTCGTTCATCACAACGCTAGATAAAAGTTCACACCAAGTGCTAAGTCATAATTTTTTTCTTCTTTTACGCGCTCCGCTGCTTATTTTAATTTCAAGATTAATTTATGAAACTTTTAAAATTAATTTCGATTTTAAGACAAGTTTAATTAAAATCAAATATTTAAAAGATTATTTTTCGTGTAATTTCTTTATAAAATAATTTGTTTAAACGTGAAAAAAAAATAAAAAATAATAATAATTTGCATAAAATTTCAATAAAATTAGAAATGACATTTTCCTAGCTAAATGTTTATTTTTATTGGCATAAATCCTATAACAGAATCGGGATTAAAAGAGGATTAAAGTATCAACAAAATAAAAGCGAAAGGAGCCGAAAAGAATTGATAGAATTTAAAATCTCTTGTAATAATTTAAAATCGCGACTTTGTTGTCATTTTTTTTACCAAATTTTCTTACGTGTAACGCAAAATTGTTACAGATAAACAAGAGCATTTGTTATGTTCTGCAACTGCAAAGTAAAAGCGGATGTAAGCAGGAACAGAATAGATGTTGAAGCATCGATGACTCTCCATCACTAAAAAAAATGCCAGGAAAGAAAATCTCGCTAAATAATGACAGAAAAAACATGCTCCAAACTTAGTTAATTAATCGACGAAAGTTAATCTCAATTTGGGTTCTAATATAGAAAATAATCCGTAACTTAGGCGTGAAAAAAAAATGTTTTGTTGTATACTTATATAAAGCCTGTAGCATCAGCTTGCCTGTATCAGATGCGATCTCTAGAGATTGAGGACACTGTTCTACAGGAATTTGCTTTTTTCCGAACAGTAAGCTTTAACTAAAATAAGCTGTTTGGTATTTCGAAGTTTGGAAATTGAAAATAACGACGAAAAATCTAGCTTTTTATGATTGGATAAATTTATTATTATTACATACACGCTCCACAAAGTAAACAAAAATAAACATTTTTAGCTCGATGCTCATATTTGCATTGCATCTGGAGCAAAAGGAGCTGCGGAATTCTTTAAAAATTGAAGAGGTATTAATAGTTTAATAATATCATTATTAATGGAATTTAATCAGAGAGTAATTAATCAAACTAAGTATTATGACTAAATTATAATGCTATTAATCGATCTTCATTCAACGGTTTACGATTATTTATTAGCATATTTTATTTTTTTATCGGAAGCAAAATAAACAATTGCTTTTCTTCCGCTTAATATATTTTTATTCGGTAAATAAACGTTCTTTTAATTTTTTTATTTACATTATTACGTAAATTACACTTTCATTTCGGATTGTTACGCAATAGATTGCGCAACAATGAGTAGAACTGAGGATTAAACAAAAAAAAAATTGTAAATTTCTGTAATTCGTGCAAAACCAGGTAAACCTGCTAGTTTACGAATTACAACAAGCAAAAGAAACAAGAACAATCTGTAACAATACTTGCAAAATTTGTAGGACTTTCGTAACAGATCGATATCTCCTGTCGAATTACCGTCTAACAAGCATAAAAAATATCTGGAGAAAAATACAAATACAGTAAGACCCCGCTTAACGCTGTTTCGATATAACGCGGTTTTTTAGAATTCTATATTTTTATTGATTCACTTTGGCGTGGTTTTTCAAATGGTTATTCTTGCATAAATCGCAGGAATTTGTTACATCGATATTCCTATGCCATCTCACAGTGCGTTTGATATCATGCAGTGCAGTAGGCTACATACGAAAGTTTGCTGCGGTCAGAGTTCATATTTATGATCGGTCATCAATGTTACTTACTAATAAAAATAGCAATTATCCCATTTTAGTTTTAACCCGAATGCTACCATAATAAATAACAATTATCCAATTTTAGTTTTAACTTGAATGCTGCCACTTTAAACTATAAAATAATAATTATACAGTCATCAATGTTATTTTACAGTAATAAAAATAACAATTATCTCATTTTAGTTGTTTTAGCCTGAATGCAGCCACTTTAAACTATAGTTCCTTGAAGTTAGAACGTTATTCTTTCATCAATATTTTTTCATTGTTTATAGCTTACTGCAATCTGATTACTGCTTTTTGTTCTTAAAACTTTTTATTTTCTAATTTTAAG
>AYEL01076381.1:0-39034 GCA_000484575.1 Olivierus martensii
TTTTTTTTCTATCTTTTTCAAAGAGTGAGTGGTAGAGGATATGGTTGGAAAATGTGTAGTTTATATGATGAGTTAATCAACTACATATTGAAAAATAAAAAAACTTTATTATTCGTATATGTGCACGCTTATTTAATATACTTACTGATCATCAGAAAGGGCCGACTGTGAATTTGTATGAGTCTGGATGATACTCATTGTAGAAACATGAAAAACAATATGTCTTGAAGCATCGTGCGCATCGTATAAAAGCTGCGTTTTTACACGTACACGGATTTTTTAGAATTTCGACGGGGAAACATACTTCATTTACGTTCATGAAGACATCTCTTTCATCGGAAAGTTTTGCATCAAACCTTGCGTAATGCAACATTTCTGAAAATATTGGTGCTGACAACTGATTGTGAACGGTATGACTCGACTGTAACAGTTCTTTCTTCCAGAAAGACGAAACCCGAACAGCAAAAAGTTAACTACAATCGTAAATATTATTAATACAAATATCGATAAAGACAATAGATCATAAATATTATTGCCTATACAAGTATCCTTCCTATAACATAGATAGGTTCCTGAAAAATAGTGCGTTGTGTGAAACCATGCTATATGAGACCTGGAGCCAATACAAAAAGATGAGTTACATTCCAAAACTAATTAAAACACAAATAACTGGTTTTAATGCCACATAAGAAACTTAATTTTTATTTAGAGTATTAATGACATGAAACATAAAGAAAGAAAAAATATATATGTAAGACCCTAAAAAAATATATGTAAAGCAAAAGGAAAGAAAAAGTATACATCCTATATAACATTCATTTAATAATTTTATCTTCCTTACCACTGTTTCGTTAAAATGAGAGTTTTTTCTTTAACAATATGAACTTTACTTTTTGAACTCTTTTATGGATTTAAAATTTGTATCTTCTGTTCTTTTTACAAAATTTGTAATCTAATCTGCTACTACCTGCTAGAAAAAAATTGTTCCTTAACATATATTAAAAAAAATTTATGAATAAAAAAGTTTCCTTCTCTTTCACATTCCTCTATTGAAGAAAAACTTATATTTTATTCAAGAACTGAATGTTTGTAACACAAAATATTCAATGTCAAATCAAAATTGAAAATAAACCACACATTGTCTCTCTCATGGCAGTCCCTAGTATGGATTTACAAAAATTAATAGAAAATGGTAAAGTTTAACTACAAGCACTATAAAGTAGTCCAGGAACGATTCTTTAAATAAGAATCTTCCTGGACTGCTTTATGGTGCTTGTAGTTAAACTTTACCAAGTTGGACATCTTTAAGAGCAGTTTTTGATAATACTTGTTAATGGAAAATGTTTTGTGTTATAGGACAGTAAACATAATTTTCTAAATGTATTAAGTAAAACTATGTTGCATTACCATGCTATATGAGGCTTTCCACAATTTTCAAATTGTGTTAGAGCAAAACTGTGCTGTGTTATAGGAGGGATACCTGTATTTATTAATTAACAGTGCAATATAAGATGGCATTGTACAAACTTTCATAATAGTACCCTTGAGCAGAAAGATTTTTTGTAATGGCACTATTTTTATTCTGTTAAATACTAAGTGATGGAATAAAACAAATTCTTCCACAAGCTTCTCCTTGCAAAAAAGTTAGTCAGATTGTAGAGGACTAAAATCAACAGACCAAGCTCTGACCTCTCAAATATATTTTTTCAGGGGAAGGACCTGGAGTGTTTTGTGTTGTTCTTGCAGTCACCAGGAGGGACTTCAAGACTAACATATGGATAAGAGAACAAACCAAAGTAGAAGACATACTGGTAGCAATTAGAAGCAGTAATTGGCATTGAGCAGGCTACATAGCGAGATATATCAATAGAAAAGAATTAGAGTGGTAATCAAGCCAAGGAAAAAGACATCCTGTCAGGAAATATAAATGATGAAGAGATGATATAGAAAAGTAATTAGTTCCAGTGGATGCAACTTGCACAAGATAGGTAATCTGGAAACAAAAGGAGGAGGCATATATATCCAGCAGTGGATGATGATGATGTGCATTTTTCCATATACAGTCAGATCTCATTATATGGTCATCTGTTTATAAGGTCACCCTGCATATATGGTCACTTTTGAAAAGTCCCTGCTGACTTAATAGGAATTCTGTATATTTTGTTATTGCCTATATAGTCAGGCATTAAATATATGATCAATTATTTGATCATTTTGAGTTCAAGACAAAGGAATTTTGACAGCCATTTTTTAAATAATTTCAAAACTCTTTTCAATCTGAAAAAGAGGATTACAAGTGTTTATCTTTAGAAAAAATCCAAAGATAAACATTTGTCCACCATTTAAAATAATGCAGATTCGATTTATGGAAAATTATGATTTTTGTGTTTTTTTATTTAATAAGTTTCAGATCACGTTATGTTTTTAATTTAATAAATTCATACAGACAAATATGATTGCTTTTCAACATGTCCCATATAGACATTTTCAATGTAAATAATTCAGCTCATTTCAAAAGTGGAAAATATATTTTATTTTATTAAACTTGGACATTTTCACATTGATATATGCTGCAGTTCTTGCTCCTATGAATTGTGCAGCCTTGCATGTTATCAGATCTGGGGATTTTTAATGATTTTTTGATTAAAAAATATATATAGTAAAAATTGCTGATATAGAGATTTAGTGAGTTTAATGAGTTAATTCCCTTTAGTGAAAAAAGTTTTAAATTATTGTTTTTTGTTATAAGAATTTTACTATTATTATTCTAATACTTCATAATTTTCCATGTACTGGATTTGATAACAATGATTATAAGTGCAAATCATTTAACTTCATTTTTTGTTTAATTGGTTACATACTACTGTATACAATATAAAGTTCAATATGTGCCAATGATCCATTATAGTACTTTGAATTATCATTAATGTTATCTTTTAATCTAATTTTTATTTTGTTTTTCACTTTATATAGGCTTGCATCTATATCCATAGATTAATTAATGTTGGTTTTTTAAGAGTCCTGATGAAAATAACTTTTACACTGTATAGTTAAAATTCCCTTGCCTTAAATTGAATTTTTCTTACCCTGGTATATATGGACATCCTGCTTATAACGTCAGTTTTCTCAAGTCCTCAGAAGTGATCATATAATGAAGTCTGACTGTATTGGGAAAATTATAAAATTTTATCAGAAAATTAGTTTTTTGATGATTACAGATAGATGAAAAGTCAAATTAAAAAATGAAAACTGTTGTGCCATTCACATAAATTTCTGCACTGATTGAAACTCAACTATCAATTTAGTAATAAAGTTCCAAACTAAAGCACACTAAGCAGTGAAAAATAACTTAATTTATTGTAGAAAACAAAAGTACTTTCAGTATTATCAATACCATCATCAGTTTGGAACTTTATTACAGAAATTAAAGCAGTTTAACAGTTTATCTTAATGCTATCAATTTAGGCCAAGTAATAAAAATTCTAGATGGATAGCAAACTTGAACATGTAGTTTATTAATATATACATTGAAATTCCCATATCACAGTTCAGTATCTATGATTTCACTTAACTGCAGTCTGAAAAAAAAAAAAAAATAAGTTTAAAAATACAGTAGACATTCAAAATTTCAATTTCATCACATCATAAGATGATGTGATGAAATTAACAAGGTTATATTTATTAATATTTTAGAGAGAGAGAACCATATTCACATAACTTTTATTATTATAATTGTTTTATTTTATTATTAGCTATTGTTGTTAATGTTTTATTGGGCTTAATTTATAAATTAAACTTTATTATAGGTATATACAGCATATATAGTATATATGGTGTTTGCTACTAGGCATGGTTTCAGATAACTGCAAAAAAGGCTTGGAACCTATCTCCTGTAGATACAGGGTTCCTACTTTATATAGTATTTTAGTGAAATTCAGAAGTATTTCATAAAATTAATATGCATGTGTATTAGTTGCAACCTTACAATCAGTTTTTAAAAATTCAAATTTGTATAAAATATTTTAAACTTATAATAATGAAATAGTTTTAAAATATATCATTGCAATATTATATTATTATTTAAACTGTTCACAAATTATTTCTAGATGCTTAGAACTAGATGAGAACTTTTGCCAAAAATCCTTATTTTTATAATTGAATATTTATTTCAGCAATATATAGAATGGATTCCACTTAATTGGGGTAGCTGTTTAATTGGGCCAAATCTCAAAGAATGGAAACCAAACTAATAAACTAATACATAAAACAGTCGATTCTGCTTAATTGGACCACCAGGCCAAATCTCAAAGAATGGAAACCAAACTAATAAACTAATACATAATATTATTATTAATACAGTGGATTCCGCTTAACTGGGGCAACGCATAATTGCGCCAAATCTCAAAGAACGGAAACCAAACTAATAAACTAATACATAATTTATGCTTCGGAAACCAAACTAATAAACTAATACATAATTTAAACGCTTAATTGGGAGAAACCAAATTAATAAACTAATACATAATTTAAATGCTTAATTGGGACCAGTAGCAGAAAAGCTCAAAGAACAGAAACCAAACTAATACATAATTTAAATGCTTAATTGGGACAGTAGCAGAAAAGGAATTTCAATTTTTGTTATATATTAGGGATTTTTCAAAAGTATGGCAACATTACGTACACTAATATTTGTTGTGTGCTTTCTTAAAAAAATTTTTTATATAAAAATTATAACATTTTATTGTACTGGTAATCCTTTCTACAAGACAATACAGACTAACACAATGGAGCAGATCTTTTCTTTGCATCCTATTACATACACATTGTCGACACACTATCCCCGCACTAATATAAACATCTATTCTTTAGTAAAATTATAAGTAAATATCATCATTTGATAAATAATCAGCAATACTGTATTCAGCAACACTAGTGTGATGAGAGTCAGTTATCTATTGCACTAATGTATTCAGCAACACTTGCATGATGAGAATCAGTTATCTATCGTCATGAGTCTTGCAAATGTGTGTCTACTTAAGAGTCTACTGTTACTGTACCTAACAATATTCATTTACAGTGTCAATTTTATTTAAAATTTTTAAATCTTTGCAAGATGCCAAGAAATGAAATTGTAAAATTTATCGTGTATGTATTATTTTTTTGAAGAAAGGATTTTACACTTTTAAGTAAAATTGCTTTGCTGGATAAAATTAAAAGACAGCCATTTAATACAAGCCATCGTAGACTCACTGAAATAAACCAAAATCTACCATAGCGCATCTCCTACAACAAGAAAATCAACTGCATGAGGAATGGGCATTACAGAAATAATTCTAGGAACATTCAAAAGAAAGCGTTATGGAAAGGATCCAGAAGTCGAAGAAGTTCTACAAAAAGAAAATCAACTGCTTAAGGAGTGGGCATTACAGAAAGAATGTAACATCCAAAAGAAAGTGTGATGGAAAGAATCCAGAAGTTGAAGAAGCATTAGATCAATGGTTTTCTATGATTAGCGGGCAAGGCGTGAATATCAGCGGCCCAGTGTTGAAGAGGAAGTCAGAGGAGATCATTAAAAAGCTAATAATTAGCTACCTATTTTAATAAAGCATTAAAATAGGTACCTAATTATTATTTTTTTTACCTATTATTTATTTACCTACGAAATACATATTTTATTTTAGAATTTTGTTATTACTTCTTGGAACAGCCACTTAATTGGACCAAAATGGCTTAGTCCCAATATGTCCCAATTAAGCGGAATCCATTGTAGTTATAATGCTACTGGTGTAAACTATATTATATGATACTGTTATATAATACAGTTTTCACCAGTTATGACACATTATATACAGTGAATTCAGTACCTCTGGATAGGATATAACCATAATTTTCAAAATATGAACATTTGATTTATGAATAAATCTTATATCCTTTGTTATGAAGGGAATACCTGTATTCCATAAGTTATATCAAATTTTTTCAGGAATTAATTAATTTAATTGTATACATTTTTCAGGTAACTTATAAAAAAGATCTGTATGCTACTGAAGGAATATTCAAAGGTAAATAAATTTACTTTTTTGGAATATTTTAAATCAAATACCTACAGTTCAATTTCTCAAATAATTTGATATAAATGATAAATATATATCAGATTATTTATCATATGGTAAACAAAATGATGTATATATTTCTATAATATGATAAATAAAAATACACAAATCTTTAATCTAGATCTGGGATGGCAGATAAGTAGCATGCATGCCAAGTTTAGCACAGGAAAAATTTTTGATAGCGCATGCACACATATGCAAAACTCACCTCCATATTCAATCAAATTTCACAGAAAGAAGTCAATCAATACAATCATAAATACGAGGTCAGTAAAATTGAATATAATAATTGATATTTGTTTTTTGTAATAGTTGGCTTGTTTTTTATTTTTATTTTAATTTAAAATATTCCTGATAGTGTGTAGAAATATTGTATCATTTCTAGTGCTCATTATTTTTATGGTTTTAAATGTTATTTTGGTAATGAAAGATTATTAGCCCATTGATCTAAACACTTTTAATAAAAAATTGCAAGGATGTGGAAGGATGAAGTTATGTTTAGACTTATAAAGGGGTTTGAAATCAAATTAGATATTTTCGTTAGAGATATCTAATCTGGCAAATTTGAATATTTTTCAAAACTAAAAAATTTTTTGAATGAAGTGCAAATTTTTGAAAAAATTAATTGGAATTTCACCTGTGAATTTACAAATATTCTTGTTTCCATTAATTAACAGTTTTCACAAAGATTTCATGATTTTCAAAGATTGAAAAATTATTAATTACTCTGATTTATTTAATATGCAAGAGTTTGATAATAACCTCCTTAGCTGGATGTAATTATTTAATTTAGAAATGCAAATTATCAACTTGCAATCTAGTCTAATTTAGTAAATAAATTTTTGAATATGTGAAAGCATATTGAAGATTTGAAAGGTCATCAATTATCATAGCTTGAAGAATTAGAATGCTCTATTGAAAACACAATATTAGAAGTATAGAATAGCATTCCTGATACATCTATCAAAAAATTAGCAATTTCGTCATTAACAATTTTCTCTTCCACTTACTCTTGCAAAAGTCTTTTTTCCATACTAAATCATGTGCATTCAGAAATGAGGTATACATTAACAGAGGAAGATTTGATAGCATATATTTCTCTGCAATCAACAACATATCAGCCCAACATAAAACCTCTTGTGAATAATATAAAACAAAAGGTTTCTAACAAAAAATTAAATTAGTAATTTTTTCTTTCTATATCTATATAATTAATTTTTATTTTCTATTTCTTTATATTGAATAAATAATAATACACCTTGTTTTAGATATTATACATTGTATCTATATTTGGTTAATTTTATTATATGTACTTATCTATATATCCTGTACATAGGAGCTGCTATGGGAGAAATCCACAATAAATTTCATTATATTTTGGCATGATCAAATCCTGTTTGCCATCCTTGATCTAGATAATGTTTAATGTTTTCTTTTTACGAGGGTCAGTCAAATGAAAACCAGAAATATTTTTTTCATTTCCTGTATTACAGACAGAGTTGGAACAAGTACACTATTTTTCAATGTAGTCCCCCTGCTTTTTGATGCATTTCCACCACCGAGTCGGGAGGGCATGGATACCTCGGGGAAAAAATCTTTTGGCTGCGCTTGCAACCACTCATGCACCGCCTGTTTCACCTCCGTGTCGGTCACGAACTTGTGGCCATCTAAGGAGTCCTTTAGTGAGCCAAAGATGCGCAAGATCAGGAAAGTAAGGAGGATGGGGGAGGCAGGCATCGACTCGCCTCTCCTTCATTTCGGGCGTCAGCCGATGAGGGACCCATCTTGCGACCACTTTCCGATATTTCAGTTCATCATGGACAATATGCTGAGCAGAGCCATGACTGACCTGTAATGCCATTGCAATGTCATCGATGGGACCTGTCTATCCTGCAGAATCATCTCCTCTGCTGCTGCAATCGCCTTGGGTGTCACAACACGATGTGCCTGGCCTGGCCTCGGCGCGTCCGCCAAACTTGTTGTGCCGCTGCTGAATTTCTTACACCTAAGTCTGCGATACACATGCAGCACCATACTATGCCAACATGCGTCGATGGATTTCTATTGGTTTCGTGTCTTCACTGTGTAGGAAACGGATCACTCCATGCTGCTCTTCTTTGGTGCATTCCAACAGAGGGGCCGCCATATTGGAAACGCCCGTATGTCTTCGCTGGGTCACGTAGGGACGCGGGACCAATGCCAATTGATGGCGGGAGAGTTTACGTGTATCTGTACTGGGTCTGATCGCAATGGGAGCGGTTTTCGATTTTCTACAATGGTTTTCTGGTTTTCATTTCAGCCTTGTAATTATAAAAATGTTTTCAGCTTATTCAGTCCTCATCAGTTGCAGAAAAAAAAACTTACCCGGTAATTAGAATTCATGAATATTATTCTATTATATTAATTATATTATTCTAAATTAGAATAATATAATTTAAGGAAAACTAAATGGTATTGGTAATAGATTTGTAAAAATATACTTTAAACTCCTAAGATGTAATAATAAAATTACCAACATTCAACATTGGTGATGGAAGGGAAGTTGACTACCCCAATCCTAGAGAAAAAGTTATGTTTAAAAATTATGATAATGTAATAATTTACTAACAAATATATCATTGCAATATTATATTATTATTTAAACTGCTAAATAAACTATTTCTAGGTGGTAGAATTTCTGCCAAAAGTAATTTTTAATTTTTTATAATTTTTTTTATAAAACTGGAAAATAAAGCATAAAACTAGTTTGCAGTTGAACAAACACAGAATGCAAAGAAATAAAAATTGAGTGATTGCTATGAGAAAAATTTGATGATTTGGATATATGAAGGGAATATATGAGATCAAATCAAAAAAAAATATTTAAAGAACAAGTCATCAATCGAGAGGAAAAGGCTTCACTATATAAGTAGGCCTCAACTACAATGACTTACAGCCAATTATATTTACATTGGTAATGAACTCAGTAAAATCTGTGAATGGTCAATGCAGTTCACCTAATGCAAAAATTCATTCACAACAATCTGAGACACCAATAGCATTCTTTTTGTATATGCTGTTGGTGCCTGTGTTTATATTTGTTAAGTTTATTGTAATCATATAGGTTGTCATAATAAATTTTAATAGTAAGCAATTGTAAGTCAATATAGCTTCCAGCCACATTGACTTACAATCTCAAACTTCAAACCAAATCCTATTATAAATTAAGAACTACTTGTATAAATCATTATTGAAAGGGACTTATAGAATTTTCAGACAAAGAATGAAGAATTCTTAAAATAAAAAATAATGTGTGAATTTCTGAATAAATCTTGGAAAATACAAAGATAATATGTGACAATAGGAAAGTAATGAAGAATGTAATAAATATAATTAGCATGAGTTAATGGAATGAATATTTGTTATCTTCCCCCCCCATCTTTTTTTTGGCTTCATTGTTTTCTTTTTTCACAGAAACAATGCTGTATGATTTTTTCATGATAGTTATCTAGAAATAGAATGACTTCAAAAAATGAATTCAGGAAGAAGTTTAATAATAACTGCACTTTGAAAAATAGTTTTGAATTTAAGAATATGAAATCTTGCTTTTAAGAAAAATAGAACAGCAAAAATGTTCTTAAGAATTTAGCATAATAACAAAAATATTTTTTTAATAAACAGCAATGATTTAGTTCATCATCCTCATCTAATGATCAAATTATAAAATCTAAAAATATTTGTTTAGAAAAAAATCTTTAAAAATTTTTTAATTTGTATTTTTAATAATTTATTAAATAAATATAATAATTTATTTTTTCTTACAGAAGAAATACCTATTTTAATAAATGCAGATGAAATTAATACTGTTTTCTTAGAAAATTTGAAAGAGAGTTTGAGCAAACATTTCAAGCACATAAAGGTATAGAATTATATATAGGCATACCTTGGTTTATAATGCTTTTGCTAATACAATGCTTCTTAATTATATTCCATGTTTTTATTTTATATCTCATAAGGAAAATTATCTGCAAAATAATACTTAGAATAGGAATATAAAACAAATTAACATATAGACCAGTTGAATAACACCACTGGGTTGGACCCAGTGGTGTTATTCAACTGGTTTGCACTAGTTTGGCTGAACCAGTTGTTAAATTTTAATGTTCTTTAATTTATGTAATTCTGTTAATATTGTTCTATCTTCTACAATTCTTAATTAAACATAAATAATATTTTGTAAATTTCTTCAAGACTCTGATATCATAAGTGTATATCATCAGCTCTTAAAGCAGGAAATAAAACAACTATTTCTTCAAAACACAAAAAATTTTCTTTAATAAAGTACTTTCGGCTCTATCAAGCCCTCATCAGTATAGCATTACAAACTAATCTTTTTTAAAACTACATAAAAATCTTCTGCTTTAAGAGCTGCTGATATACATTTATAATTACCATGGAGCATCGTAGAGAGTTAATATACTCTGACATCAAATATAAGCAAACTGGTTATTAAATAATTTGAATATCACCACTGGTTGGGCCTGAAGTCCTCCTGAAAAAGTGGAGGTTTGATTGAGATCTGGAATCAAACCCAAATCCTCCAATATAGACCAAAGAATGCTTTACCTTGGGAGTATCCAGTCAAGTTTTTTAGGTTTAACACTATTGTGCACTTAATGAATAATAGTGTAAATAAGTTTTTAGACTTTTATAAGCATTAAAAAATGAAAAAGACTGTGATTTGCTTTACATTAGTGGTTTGAAATGTAACTGCTGTAATAATGAAGTATGCCTGTACATATATTTTAAACATAATACAAATCTTGATATCTAATATATTGATATTAGAGACAGATCAAATAATTATTAAATTTGCAAAAACATTACCAATTTATAATTACAGTTTAAAATAATATAATTATGATTTAGAAAATAATATAACAGTAATACAAATAAAAAAATAATTAAATCCTTAAATAATTAAATTCTGCCAAATGGAATAATTACCAAAATGCTTTTGCTGTTAAATTTTATTGTTTAAATAATTATTACTTAAATAATGTAATATAGTTGTAATTTTTATTATATTACTTATTAATGTTAAAAGAATCAAATATAAATAATCTCTTATAAGTCTGATTTACACTGTTACAATTTAATGTTAACAAATATAGGGAATATTGTTTTATGTTGTTATTATATGATGTAATGTGATATAAGATATTAATTTAATACTTCAAAATTCAGGTCTTTAGTTAGCTTATTGCCAATACTTTATATCATGATCTTTAAATCTTAAATTGATAAATTATTGTAATTTTATCTATTATTCAAAAATATTTAAATTTTCATTTGATGTATGTCAAATTTTATCCATAAAAAAAAAAATTAAACAGCAACCTCCAGCAGGTTAAATTTATTATAATATACACAAAACACACTTACAAAAGTTATTTTTGGCTTTTTCAGCCCTCATTTATTGATTGTTACATAGACATAAATATATTAAACACAACTATATACTAAAAAGCATTATTAAAGAACTTTAATTACAGGTAAGAATTGGCAACATTTAAATTTAAAAAGTTGTCAAGTAACAAACTGAGATTTACACATCAGCAGTCATATGTTACCATAGTAATAACTGCAATTTATCACCTAACTTAGTTTTATATGTATATAGATGACATGATATATTCATAGAATTATAATGAACAAAAACAACATTCTTTGTTATCATAACTATCATAACTAGTAATATATTTTTGTTTTTAGTTCCTCGCTATTGTAACATCCTCCAGATAAAACCATGTTAACTATATTTTTTCCTTTTAATTTTTCTTTATAAATCATTATCTTTTTCTATTTTTCTTTTTTCTCTATTATTGATTTCATTAACAGTTTTAGCTTTTTCATAGTCAATGTTTAAATCATAATTGTTAGCCTATTGTGCTAAAGCTATCATAGGAGTTTCCTTCCTAATATTCTTTTTGTGTTCATTGATTCTAACTTTCAAACTTCAGTTCATGTAACCTATGTATTCTTTGTTCTGAATGGAAAAAAGCTAAAATTGTTAGCAAAATAGTAATAGAGAAGGAAGGATAGCAGAAATGATAGCAATTTATAAAGAAAAATTAAAAGGAAAAAAAACATTAAAAAGAAAAGATAATAACAACAATATCAGTATCAGCAATATATCAGAGATTTCTACAACTGAAATAATGTGTAATCATTGTTTTATATAGTTGCATAACCATTTAAAAATGCAGTATATATATTTTATTTAGTTTATTACAAATACTCATATATTATCAATACAAACAAGCACTGGATTCAATACCATCAAATCCAATACTTGCTTGCTGATAATATATGAGTATTAATAACAAACTAAATAAAACATATATATTACATTTTTAAAAGGTTATGCAACTATATAAAACAGTGATTACACATTATTTCAGTTGTAGAAATCTGTGAAGGTTGTGGGACCATAGACGTATTGACAAGTTTGGCTTTGAGCATTTGTGGGCTTACAGGAAAGGATGGGTGAACAGTGGATTTTTCCTGATCTTAACTGATTCAGAAATAACTTCAAACAAATCAAAGATTTATTGAAGGATTAAAAAGAGAGTTTTACAAGTTCAGCACGTGTAGAATAACATGAGAAGATAAATACCTTATAACAAAATATAAAATGACATCTGCCATTTTATAGTTCTATGAAGGATGCTGGATATTGTTGAACTAATCAGTAACAGTTCAAATCAAAATTTCTAAAGTCTCATAATCTTGACAGTCAGTTCTTTCTTCTAGGTGTGTAGTCCCATTAACATATAGCTATATGAATACACTTGTGAAGATCCAGATTATGAAATATCTGTATAGTAAATGTCGTTGAATTAATTTATTACAAATGCCTGTAGACATCATACAATTTCGACTTATCTGCTGAGCGAGGGGTGTAGGAGAGTTGCCATGTCAGTTGTATAACCTCGTCCTCCGACTGTTTTCTTCTAATACAAGATATGGTGTTTATAATAAGAAAAAATGTGAAATTGTGATGTTATTAATATTGTGTAAATAGATGATGTGTAAACAGATCTTATAACAAGATTTGTAATTTGAACTTTATCAACACTACAAAAATATGATAATTTATTCAAGTTTAAGAAGAATTGTGGAGACCTGGGAACCATAATAAAATAATTTAATATATGTTTTAATTAATAAAATAGAATGGAGAATTTGAAATATCTTTCTTATCACTCTTTTAAATTGAAATTAAATATTTTATTTATAAATTTCTTTCAGCCAATATTTTATGTTTTATTTTGATGAAAATTACTTTTATGTTTTACTTTATACTTCATTGTTTGTACAATGAATAATATATGATAGAATATATGTTCACTCAAAGTAACTACTATTCCAACAAATCTGTAAAACTTGAGTAGCATTTTGTTACTATATGAATCAAGAAACTAAATCCAATTGCTGGCTAAAAAAATTTCCAGGATCATTCAATTTATCTAGAAAAATTCCAAACTATTTTATGTGCACGATTCAAATCGAAAATTTTTCTATTGAAAAGCGTACTCAGGAGTTAAGGAACGTATGAAGATATATATTATGAATTTATACGTTGAAATATATCTTATTAATGTATATAAACTTGACGTATGTTATTATATAGTATATATTGCATTAAATTGATAAGATTTCAAATAGTTTAAATTTATTGTGTAAACATATTATTCATACATTCACACAGATGACAGAGAAATAACGATTGGAGTTAACTAACTAAACCAAACCTAATTTTCTGATATATCAAATTTTTTACGAGGAAAAAAAGGAGATTTCTCTAAGAGGAAGGATTGGATGTCCCATTGATGTAATGTTATAACTAATTTAAAACCTAATTTCAAATATTATTTTTTAATAATATGTTCGAATGACCATATCAAAAGATGAACACATGGCTTTGAAATAAATATAAAACTCAATAAAAACGAATTTGAAATAACAAAGCAAAATAAATAAAATAAAATGATTAATTATCGAAATAATTAATAATTTACAAATAAATAAATAATATAATTAATTAAATATTATCGTTAACAGCTGATAGATATGTAAATAGAAAATAGAAGTTTTAATTTCCAATTTCTTGATATATAATTTTCCAAAAATTAATATACTATTATAATCGTATTAATTTCATCTAAAATTTTGATAATCAAGGAGAACTGAATTTGTAATTATTGGAATGCAAAATTAAACTTATCTATATAATTTCCTAAATAAATTATATTAAATAATTAAGTAAACTACTGTTAAATGAATTTCTGAAAGCTAATGACAAATATATTTTTAATTACAAAATAACTAGTATCCTGTTCACACTGTTTTGTTATTGATTACGATGTAACATGCATTTACAGTTCGCTATTGGGTACATCAGTAATGCACTGAACTCAGAGAGAAAATTTAATGTCTATTACATCAATCTAGAATAATCAATCTATCTTTATCTTGAACGAATCAGAATTAACAAATAAAATGACTCTCAAAAGTTATGTTACAATAATAACAATTTTTGAGTCATTCAATTGATGTTATATGTATTCAAATTCTTGTAACATAATAATATTAACATAATTATGTTACTATTGTAACATAATTTTTGAGAGAAATTCTGGAATGTAGCAATACAATTATTGTTAGATTTGATATTCTTTATTTAAGTTCTTTGGATTTCTCTGAAAGTATTTTAAACTGATGTAATTTATAAATCACTGTAATCAAATTTTAGATATTGATTTAATTAATTTAAATCCACTGAATTATTTATACACAATAAATTATTGATATAATACTTTGAAGTTTTATACGAAATATGAAGAACAAATTCATAAATCATCCTAAATAACCCATCCAGAATTCGGAGAAAATAATTTTTTTCTGAATATTAATTCCTCAATGATATTTGAACAGATTCATAAAAAATGAAGAAGAGAAACATTCTAAGGACAATACTGTACTTAAAATTTTTATAATAATAAAGATTCTATAATAGATAGTGATAGATAAGTGATAGTCTAGATCAGTGGTTCTCAACCGCTGTGCCGCGGCACACTAGTGTGCCGCCAAACCTTTGTCTTTCAAAAATAAACAAGACAGTCAACAGACGATCAAGAGAGAGCAAAGAACACTTCAGACTGAAGGTGTAAAAATGTAGACCGATAAAGGTGAATCCATGTCCCATCCCGTCTGCGATCGTCCGACTAGATAGGGAACGAAGGCCTAAGAGAATAATGGAGGAATGACGTAATTTTTTTTATTCACTCTCTCTCCCAGGTATGATCTCCGGATCAGATAGCTCTCTCTAGCGAATTATGTTAATATTGGGTTTTATTTCCTGTTTTTTTTTTTTTTTTTAGAATCAATTCTTCTATCCTGGATCCCTCCGTCACTTACTCGTGACCCTATTCGAAAATATGTTAAAATTTATCGATATACGTATTTTTATATCGGCCATCCGCTGCGAGTTTTTCACACTGGTGTCAGAAATGAGATTATTGAATGATAACACTCAAGACACCAGTTTACATACATACTACGTCTTGGGACCTCACAGAATACCAGAAGGTGCTTCATCTCGTCCTGTTCTGTCTTTGCTTTGCCATCACGTTGTGTTGGTGGACTGTCTTGGTGTGTACTAGTGATCCTGTACTTTGTTCCAGTCGTTTTTGAACTTGTTGGTTGAAAGGACTCCCAAGTTGGGAAGTAATAGATTTAAAGGATAAAGATTAGAACTTGTTTGTACAGGTGAGATTTCATATATTTGTAATCTTTTTATTGTAAGTTTAAAGTTTCTTTATTTAATAAAGTTAAATTTTTAAAGTTTTTATTTAATAAAGTTAAATTTTTATTTATTAAAGTTAAATAACATGGAGCACTGGTCGAGTCTGTTTTGCAATGTTGGACGCAAATGAGATTAATATTTATATTAAAATGAGTTTGAATAGAAAATCCAGAAGGGAAGAGGTGCGGGGTTGGACTCAATGCAGAGGTTCGGGATTATTCCCGACCTTCATACACTATTCATTCCTTTTCTTCTCTTGGACTTTATTATATAGATCAACCCTTCATTTTAGTTTTCTTCTGTCCAGATTTGACAAGCGATTCTTTGGTATGTCTTTTCTTCTCAGCTCTTGTTAGTGACCCCTTAACATGTCTTGTCCATTTCAAGACTTCCGAGTGACTCCCAGAGAGAACTGCTTAATCTTTCCCCTTCCTTCCCAGGGAAAAGGAAAACAAAATCATTTCTTACTTTTTCTGTTTATAATTTAATAAACTATTTCTCATTCTTTTGCATTAGGTTACTGCAACACCTGCAAGCAATAAGACCCTTTTATCTTCAACATCATTTTGCTTATCTTCATTGATATAAGAGACAAAAGTTTGTGCAGAGTGGTACATTCTTTTCCGACTAATTTATCTCCACTTTTATACATCAATTTCAATGAATTATTTCACCTTCCCCTTTTTGTATGTTTAGTTAGTTTCCTGTAAATTGGCAGATTAATTAATTTAATAATGTTTTATAAAATTATATATATATATATATGCGAACAATATCTCACAGTTGTTTGAATTTTATATCTTATCTGATCTTATCATCTTATCTTTTCTGGAAAAGGGGAAGGGGAGTTTATCTCACTTTTCCACATTATATATATATAATATTTATGTAGGATATTTTATTTGGTAATAAACTTATTGTATGTCAGGGAAAAGTGAGATAAGATGTAAAATTCGAGCAACTGTGAGACATTGTTCGTATATATATATAATTTTATAAAAACATTATAAAATTTTTCTCAGGGTCCTGTGGACCTTACAAATCTCTAATATATTTTTTATCCATATATAAATTTGAACAATGACTATATTTTGTGGTTCTGTTGGAAGATATCTAATCTAATCAATATAATGATTTAAATAAGTAAATTATATCTTAGTTTTATTAAAATACTTATCATAATAAAATTATGAATTTTTAATAAAAAGAATTGAAAACATCAATACTAATTTCCAGAAAATTGGATTTATTTTTTCAATAATTTAGCATAATGAAGAATTTTCAGAATTATATAAATTTCAAATAATATTTGATGAAAATTTTTAACTAATAAATAAAATTACAATGATTAGCAAGTTTATTGCCATATTAGACTTGAAATTTAATGTGAAATGGCAAGTAATAGACTAAATAGATAATATTTATCATAAACTATTGTATT
Source organism: Olivierus martensii (assembly GCA_000484575.1). Classification (NCBI taxonomy): domain Eukaryota; kingdom Metazoa; phylum Arthropoda; class Arachnida; order Scorpiones; family Buthidae; genus Olivierus; species Olivierus martensii. The sequence goes on from AYEL01076381.1 coordinate 17,405, forward strand.
ATAATATACATAATTATATTTATATTAATGCTTTAACATCAATAGGTAAAATAGCTGTGACTCTGAGATTGAAGTGCCAATTAAAAATTTTTATGTTGGAAATGATTTTCCAATTTACAGATTTTCACTTTATAAATAATTATGATTCCAGTTACATTCATAAACCAGAGTATACCTATATTTAAATTGAAAAAAACCACTTGCTTAAATATATGAGATCAGAGTTCACACAGCACTATGAGCAAATACAAAATCGTTTTAATACAGTAAAACGATTTTGTACTTGCTCATAGTGCTGTGTGAACTCTGATCTGAGGATACCTATATTGGTATATAGGTATCTTGAGGATACCTGTATATTGGTATATAGGTATTTTGAGGATACCTATATTTTGTATATTCACATTTATTCTAAACAAAATATTATAATGTTGATATTGTGCTAAATTCTTTAAGAAAATTTTATTAATTTTTTTGATAAATGATTAATATCATCATCATATATAATAATATATATAATTTAATATTTTATATTGCATATTAATATATAATTTTGAATCCATGTTTATTTGTTTTTACAGTTTAATTCAAATAAAATAGAAGATAAGTTAATGAAAAAAACAAATATTATACAGTTTCATAAAAATAAATCTTTAATGCAAGTTGTAAATGAAGAATTAGAATGTTCCTCTACAATTAAAAACTCTATTGTACATATTGTTATTTATTCCGAATTTAAAATGGATGAACATTATGAAATCTCCAAGAAGATTAAAAATCTTGCCACACTGAAAAAATGTTTCAATAGTTTTATTTATTATATTTGTATAAAGAATAATGTAAGTCAGATTTATTTTATAAAAATGATAGATTATATTTTGCAATAAATAATATATATATATTTTTATTACAGGATATAACTTCAGATGATAATTTTGTGTGTGAAACAATTACTGATATTTTATTCAATAATTCTTTAGTATTATCTGGCCAAATTTTATATATGTAATTTCTACAATGATTCTATGTAATAAAGACACTGTTTTATAATTTATTAAAATGCAGATTTTTTCCAGTTCTCCAGAAATTTCTTACAATTTTAAAATGTATATGATTAAAATAATTATAAATGTAATCTTTAAAAAATTAGAAAATCTTAGTGTATAAAAATTTATCAATATTTTGTATAAAATTATCTGATAAAATTGTTTACCAGTTTAATAAATAATTGTTTATATTTTGTATTCATTTCTCAAAAGTTCATTATATTTCATACTTGGTGGTAATCAATTTTTTCTTTAGGGCAAGTTCAGATAAAAAATATATAAAAGCTATGCTTTCAACAGTAATACTTAATTTTCCTAATGCATGCACAATTTGAGTATCCCCAATCTGAAATGCTTGGGACTGAAAGTGTTTCATATTTTAGATATTTCGGGAGTTTTGAATATGTAATAAGATATGTAATATTGGGGAAAATTAATGAACATCCACAAAACCAAAGGGATTGATTGGAAGGATAGAAGACTAATTCTGAATCAATATAAGAATCAAAAAGCAATTGTGAAGATGAAAGGAAAATTCAGCCATGAAATCAGAAAGTGGAGTCAGGCAAGACTGTTGCCTGTCTCCATTCTTCTTTAATATTTATTGGAAGAAATATTAAAACAATTCTTAGATAACAATGAAGATGTTAGAATAGTAAATAGGATTGTACAATGTTTAAGATTTGCAGATGATATGGCCATAATTGCAGAAAGTGAAGATGATTTGCAAAATCTTGGAAAGAGGTTGCAAAGAATTTAGAATGAAAATTAATGTGATTTTACTCTACTAAATAGTGCTGTTTTTGTTTGGTTTAATGTGAATTAGAAAAGGAAAATTGATGATAAAGTTGAATAGGTTAGAGGATTTAAGTATTTGGGAACATGGATGCTAAATAGTGCTGTTTTTGTTTGGTTTAATGTGAATTAGATTAAAGCACTCTGGATTGGAGCAGAAGAAAGGAAAATTGATGATAAAGTTGAATAGGTTAGAGGATTTAAGTATTTGGGAACATGGATTGATAATGAATACAAAAATGAAAGAGATAAAAAAGAGAATTGGAATAGCAAAGGACGTTTTAACAATGAAACTTAAAACTCGGGAAAAGATTAGCAAAATGCTTTATCTGGAATGTATTTCTGTATGGAATAGAAACTTGGACCTTGAGACAGAGTGATATAAGCAGAATTAAGGCTTTTGAAATATGAGTAGAGGAGAATGGAAAAGATAAAATGAATCACAAAGGTGAAAAATGAAGTTCTGAACAGGATAAAGAAAAACAGATCTTTAATAGAAACTATAAAGAGAAGAAAAGCAAACTGGATTGGACATTGATTAGGGAGGATAATCTTATGAAAGAAGTATTAAAAGGAATGGTGGAAGGAAACAAGAACAGAGAAAGAAGGATAAAAATGATCTGACTTTAAGAAGAGGGTAAGTTACAAAGACCTGAAAGCAAGAGCCAAGACAGAGACCTGGAGATGATGATGCTCACTAGACCTGCCAATCCTGGCAGAACACTAAAGGAAAAGAATATGATGAAATTGAAGAGGTAAGAAAAATTTCAGACTTTCAGCAAAATTTTTTTTGACATAACAAGAATATAAATGCAGCAATGTAAATGTATTTCTTTACTATATTTGGAAGAATCTTATCACTGATACTCATAAGGTTATCACTATCAGATCTTTTTGATATTTTTTAATAATATATAAACAACACATCAGAAAATAAATTGTTACAGGCAGTTCATATTTATAATATTTGACAGTTTACTGAATCATGGCAGTTCACCACATTATCTGCTATGCACCACTATTCATTCATCTTTTATGGTACAAAGTTGGTCATAGTCCCATCGAATAGGATCCTTTTCTGTAAAAGTGAAGTCATGGATTTTAAAATATCTTATATTGGGGATACTTTATCTGTATTTCTCTATTTACAATTCTAATACTTTCCTGAGATTCATAAATCAAAAATTACACATACACTGAACATAGAAATACCACAATCTTTCATATATATATGTATTTAGCCTATTCTTTTCTTTGACAAGGGGATTGTATATTACTTTGATCTGAATGTTAATAATCAATTTTGCCATAATGACCAGAAGTTTGGAGACAAACAAGAGGTATCAAAGATTGATCTAGGCATTCTTCACTAGACTATAACATTATTTGCTAATCTCTACCATGATGAATTTTGATCTGGAATTTTTAATTATATAAAGAAAGAAATATTGTAATACAATAATGATTATTCCATTTTATTAAATTCTATGATTAATACTTGTAGATTTTTTTCTGTTAACATATTCTACTTATTGTCTCATCGTTTATTTCCTTTGGAAATATGAAGCATCTTGTATTTATCAGCACTATTTTAATTATTTATTTCACTTATTGTAATTTTTTAAATTATTAATTCTCAACAATGATAAACGTTATGCAAGGTGTAAATATTTTTTAATAAGTTATTGAATTAAAATAAAAATTAAATGTATACTTTTAAAATACACGTATGGACTATTTATCCAGAATGCTCAGTACTTAGAGTTTCCGGAATTTGAGGCACCCTAACATCTGTACAGTATTTTTAATAAATAAATAATTGCCCTGAGCTAAAAATTGAGGTATTTTGGATTAGTTAATATCAATTAGCACTACAGAAATAGAATTTAAATTCCCTGTAACCGAAATTGATGCCAGACGAAAACATAACTGAAAATTTTAAGTTGCATTATGTGTAGAGGATTTTTACTTTACGTCAGTTCGATAAATTAAAATTATTTTATCTAATCTGCTGATAGATTTGTCTATTAGAACAAAATTTTATCGCTAATTTATCTCTAAAAGTTGTTTTAATTATAAACAGTTTTTCGTAGAGGATAGCAATTACGATTCGAAATAGAGATCTACGATATACTTTTTAATAAATAAAAATCAATATTATAACCAGGTCCGGCGCAAGGTTATTTTGCGCTCTAGTCAAAGTTTACAAATGCGCCCCTCATTTCACAACTTGGCCTCTACTAATCTAACTTTGGGCCTGCCACTGTTGCCACGTGACAGATGACTTTTTCCCACATCCCCGAAAATCCCCACTTTCTCCATGTATTGTTTGGAAAATATATAATAAAGTAGTGTGATGTGTGAGAGATAAGAAAAACGTATCGATACGTAAATCATATATCACTATTTTTTATATTTTAGCAAAGTATGAATAAAGCATAGCTTGAAGTTTTGCGCCCTAGGCGGTTATATGTTCGGCTTTGGCTCTGCTTATAACTTTATTTAAAACAAATGATTTTATTGTCCGCCATCGTAATATAGGAATGTAAAGACGATGGTAACTCAAGGAAGTTGAATGTAGTGACTTAAAACTTTCAATGAGAAATTGATTCAAAATTTCGCATAATTAGACTTGTTTAAAAATTTAAATTATATAACACTTGTACTATTATTATATATAATTTTGCAGAAATTTTTTATTGACTGTCATAAAAACATTTATCAATTAATGTCACTAGAAAATTTTCCATATTAACAATAACATAAATCTTCATTTTAATTTAAATAAAAATATAAAAAGTAAGACAATCTTTCACGCAAAATAATATTTATCTAATATAAAATTGATAGTAATGACGATGAGGACATCCTATATATGACAACTTTTCCAGTATCGAATTTTTTGTGAAAGTTCAATAAATGTCTATAACTATTTCAAAATAAAAAACATCAAAAATACATTTTTAATATTTCATTTGTTTATGGTAATTATAGGCCTAAATATAAAATTTGTAACGATAAAGCTATATAATGTCATCGGTATATATGGAAATGTAATATGTTGTTATTAAATTTATGCTAAAATATATTAAAAGGACAAATTATCGATATGTGGCAAAATTTATGTATTAAAAATTTTTTACATATAAAATGTGTGGATGGGCAAAATAATAGCTGTAGCCATAACGTAGCTTTTTGTGGCATTCACCTAATAGCGTTGGTTACCGTATAGGATTATCAATAGTATTATTATGTGGATCTTTATTTTGATGTGTCACAAAAATTGTTTTTAATGTCATTATCTAGTAGCAATAATAACGATGTACATAAATTATAAAAAAGTTTTTCTATACGATCAATTTTTCTACGAAAAATTGAAGTATCAGACTTGAACATTTTATCAAATAATACGTTATTCCGTTAAATTTTTTTTTCTATTGGGAGTGTGTTAAATTCACGATATGTATACATGGATAGACTGTTCAATACTAGCAACGAGTGAAGCCTTCCGGCTGGTGGGGTAAACCAATGTAGCAACGTCGTAAAATCGATGATATAGCAAATTGACTTTGTTTTGGTGGCCGGACGTATTCCATTTATGTTAGTAAATATGATGACCAGATTCAAATAATTAATAAAAAGGATGTAGTACTCCAATATGCACTATTATACCACGCAACCCCACTATTTCAGTGGCTTCACGCGTCTCTAGTATTGAGCAGTCTATCCATGTACAGTACATGTACCGAGGGATCGTTGGAATAATGGATAATGTCAAGAATTTTTCAATCGAAATAGCGCTCCTGATCGCAGAAATAGAAACTAAGATTTTAAACTTGAATTCTCGGAATCGATGGTTGAGAGGCAGATGTTTTCAAATGCGGCCGCATCCAAGTGGATTGACCGCATCAAACATTCTTGGGCCGCATAAGCAGTTAAATGCTGCCAACAATACAATCGTATTTTTAATATCGAATATAAAATTAATACCCTGAAATATGTTAAACATTTATCCTTTTTTATATTCGTTATTTTTTGAAATATAAAAGAATTTTATAACTTTTACGTTAATTATTCTTTATCAGAAACAACTAATTGATCATATAAGACTATCTAGCATTACTCTTCAAGTAATTTTTTTGTAATACTGTTTTTTAAAATTAAATATGGGGTATTGATATAACGATATATTCATGTTATCGTAAATAATAATAAATCGACTTATACAAATCAAAATTACCAGTCCCTCACTAAAAAAGGCCGAGTGGTAACGCTGTCGGCATGCCACGTAGGAGGACCCGGGTCTGGTCTCGGATTTTTTCAGGGTATTGGGCCCGGCCCCGTGATCCCCGTCCTTCACCATCCGACCCTCCTCTACGGATGTGGGTGCAGCCTGTGGTTGGAATTGACCCAGCCCCCTCAGTAATCTCCTTGATTGGAAAGGGGACGTAAAATATGCAAAAAAAAGTCTCTCACTAATCGTGAATTCAAGTATTTTCGAAATAGCCATGAAATTTGTGAGTTATAAATGTAATGTAGTTTCATTTGTTTTCTGTTTTATTTTTTGTGTATGTATAGATTTTTGTTTCAATTTAAATTTTAGTTTGATTTTTTCTTGATCCAATTTCATTTCTCTTAGGCCTGATGACATTATTTAACTACATACATAATAGCCAATATATTTTGATGATTTTGGCTGAACCATTTTTCACTCATTACAACTTAGATCGGCCGGATTGGTCTAGAAGATTCGGGTTCGATTCTTGAGTTCCCCACCTCTTGGAAATATTTATCATAGGATCATGGACCGGGCCATTATTCCATGATAAATCACCTAATGCACCTCTCCTTAGAAGTGGGTAGCCTTTGGAAGAGCTTATTTCTCTCCTCTACTTAATGCCACTCGGTAAAAGTTCTGTTGACAAAAAAAAAAATGTAGGCGATCTATGATGGATACTATTATCTTACCACATAGTATCCGCAAGATGGAAAGCGGCGTAAATCACACTTTAAATAAGAAAATGTCTCCACCAAGTCGGCTGGTTTGGTAGAGTGGAAAGGTTTCTGTTCTCACCTAAGGACTCAATTCTTATATCTTGAAAATTTTATTCATGGACCTAACCGTCTTCTATTGTTTAACTGATCCCTTCACAGGTGGGATCGACCGGATGGCAACCAAGCTAAAGCCTCCGTTTGTCATCTTTGAAGATTCGGATTCAGTTCCGAGTCCAAGGCTCAGTTTTTTAGGAAATATTCGCTCCGCCTGTTGAACCTCATTCTTCAACCTTTCGGCTCACCCCACCAAGGATGTTAGCCAGGCTGCAATAGGGTTTAAAAATAGCCGCTACCAAATATATTAAAATTTATGAAGCGTGCAATTATGCTGCATTAATATTGAAATTTTAGGAATCTACGGCATTAACGATAGCAAATAAAAATTATAAAAATAAATTAACTTCTATAATAGTATGTTTATCCAAAATGATTCGGTCAAATTAGATAGTCTACAATAATACATTCTAAAAAATGTAATTAAACGATATTAAAATCAGAATTTAGAAACCCATAGTAGTAACAAGGCATCGACGATTGAATATAAATTCTTAGTTTTCTTAAAGTGTGGATTGCACAATTTTGCGTGTATAAATTTAACTTGGAAAGAAGTGAATAAACTATTCATTAAATATTTACCTGTTTTGTTATTGGGTGTCATGAAGCGTGATGATAGCGTAATGTAGCTCGTCAATAGTCATGCATGGTTACTGTACTAGGAAAGTTGCACGCAGTAAAAAAGAAATAATCATTCTTCAAAAATTTTAAAATAAACTGTTATAAAATAAAATCATATATAAATATTTATAAAATAGATATTTATATAATTTATCAAAAGAAATAGTTCTGTAAGTTTATAACGTGAATGTGCAAGCAGTTATTTATTGAATAAATCAAAAATTTATTTTAAACAAAATCAAAAACTTATTTTTACAATAGCAGCTTACTCTGTTCTTTTATTCGAAATTTTATATGATCAAAGAATATCCAAAATATTTCATTTCTCTGGAAATTTTTTGGGCTGTTGTAACGTTTAATTATTTCATTGGTATTTTTTCCATTTTTAATTAATTCATTTACTGATTACTAAGTAGCAGAGTCATTCCAAGTCTACCCCCGAATGTCCAAATGTAATTTTATTGTCATTGGACTTTAGAGGACGGCAGAATTATTCTTGTAAATTTTCTGAGGTGTGCGACCTGGATTTGACCCGAATTGATGTAATTAGTAGATTGAAATTTTTTACATCATTTGTTTATTCTGAATAGGAAAAAAAATCCATGAAACTTGAAGCCCAGACGGCATTGTTCGTTATCGGAGGAAAAAGCGTCAGCTAAAACCTCCATATCACTTAAGAAGAAGAAGAAATCCACGAAACTTAATAGCTTTTACATTTGCAGTTAAAATACTTTCTTCCTTATTATAATTTGTTTTACTCAAACCATGGCTCAAACTGAAATATTGTATAATCTATGCGGGGATCAGCAAACTTTTGAGATGAAATAGCCAAAGCTATCCCTCATAACAAAATTATTTAAGAGCCATAAATATATTTTAACAAATAAGGAAAATCTAAAAAGGTATTATAACAAGTTATAATTTTAATTTGTCTTTATTAAATGAAAAAAAAAATACTCTCATTGGTTTTAATCAGCGTGCGCAATGAGCTTGCATTTTCTTAAAAAGTTCTGATGTCTGGTTTGAAGATAGTCATTTTTAATTTAAGGCACGCATCTTAGTGCCATGAAATTTTGCGAGACCCATAAAACAAATGAAATAACCATTATATGAATAAAATTCTATAAAAATTTTATAAATGAATCTATGACAGTTTTATTTTCATTTTCAATTTTACTTCAGAACCATATCTACGAATCCAAAGAGCCAGATGTGGCTCGCGAGCCGCAGTTTGCTGACCCCTGGTCTAAATCATTAAAAAGGGAGCCGCAGTTTGCCGATCCTAGATTTATGGGATATAAATTTGCTATTTTCAGATATGTCAATATAAATTATTTATATTTAAATTTTTATATAATAACATAATATACTGAATATTTATATTACACAATTTATATGTTTTATTCTTAAATTGAATATGAATATTTGTATTTATTTGGCAACGTTTATTTGTAATTTGAATGAATATTGTGAATTGGAAACGAGAGTATTTCGTGACGTCAGAAGAGGAAGAGATTAGAGATACGAGAATTTTTATAACAAATTTTTGATCCCTAAAAATTGTAGTTTTTTATAAACCTATGTAACAGGAAGAACAGGACTATCCACATGTCATCAGAAAAGAAAGGTTAAAATATTTTATATACTATAAAGGTTAACGAGTATAATTTATGAAATTGAAGAAATTGACTGATTTCTATTTTTTGTTTGTTTATTTATTATTATTATTATTTAATATATACATCATATATATGTATATGTGTATAATCACCGTTGTTGCCAAGATGGAGACCAAAAAATGAATGAATGAATCTACTTTCATTTTATAATTTGATTTAGTATGAAATACTACATATATATGTAGTTTGTATCCATCTTGATTTGATTCAACATCAGTTTAAAATTTAATTAATTAATGTAAAAGATAAAAAATATATATTTTTTGATTAATGTAATTAATCACTTCGAAATCTCCAAATTAATATATGATTTAGAATTATATATGAATATTTTGTTATTTTGATTTTCGTGAATTTTAATTTGCTAAGAGTTCAGACATTTTGAAATATGAATCAGAATATTATTTTATAATAATAATAACTAATAATACTGTTTATTATAACAAATGTTTTAAAATTTTATATTTTTTCACAATATTATTATTAATTTTTATTTTTTAGTTTTTGTTAAGGAAAATTTAATTTTAATTTAGATCCAGTATAAAAGTACAACTAAAGGTACCAAACTATAATATATTAATAACAACAGATCAGAATAAACATGACTTTTCACTTTAAAAAATTTATAAATCAGATAATAATGACATAATTGAATTAAAAGATAATGGCAAAATTTTAATTTAACGAGTTTAGTAAACTTTCTTTATCAAATATAATATATTAAAAGCAAATTTTCAATAAAAATTATTAATTGATTTTTAGTAACAACAATATTATTATTTAACAAAAATAACTATTTTTATGAATTATCTTCATGATAATTCATAAAAACAGTTGGTATATTACTTTCTTATATAAAAATTTTCAGTTTAACTATCAAAACAATTTGCAAGATAATTTAACAGTAATCCATTTTATTTCATCAATCTTTATAAGCTGTCAAGATTTATGCCCCTATTAATAGGATGATTTTAGATTTTATTTTTATTTATATATGTCAAAACATTTTAAAATGTTTTGACATAAATAAAAATACAAAAAGATAAATAAATGACAAAAAAGATAATGAGGAAAACTAATATAATTCATAAACAATATATGCTCATCAAATTTATAGTGACTTAAATTTGATGAGTATGTCTAAGGATACTTATAATTTCTATTTGTATTTTTATTTTATACAATATATTATAAAAACAGTTTATAAAAATTTTAATAATATATTGAACAGCAAGATATGAACATTGAAAAAGTGTTTAAATTCTAAAGGGAATTAAATTTATCTAAATTTGTTAAAATTAAAAATCTAAAGCCAGATCCACTTATCAAAAATTACTTCAATTTTGATTGTACTATAGTTCAAAGTCCATTGCATAATTTTTATTTAGATATAAATTTAAACTTTAAATTAAAGTTTCAATATGTTTTGGACAGTTGATAATGAATATTATGATATATTCTGCAAAAAATAGTATAAATTATTGTAATAATATTTCAAAAAATTATGAAATCAATTCATTTATATCTTTTTTTTTTTTCTTTTCTTTTGTATGGTAAGCTTGGTGGCTAAAGTTTGATTGCCCCTTTCCACTCAAATAGAGTACTAAGGGAGCCGTTCTGGGCAAAATTAAATGCAAAATGTAGTAAAAGCAAAGAACCCTTCCAACTTAACCACTTATGTGATGACATGTGTGAGAGAGTAACTCTGTATAGAGGAGTATTAATAACCTATTTTAAGTTAGGTAGAAACTTAAAATTATTGTTAGTAGAAATTAAATACTATGTTATTAGAAACCTAGAACCAATTAGTAGTATATCTAGAAAGTATGTTAAGAGGAAAATTTTAAGTTAATAAAAGACATCAACTAGTAAATAACACCAAGCACTTGAAGCAGGACAAACACAAGTTTACTTGGTGTTATTTACTACGTTAATAGAAGCAGCGGAACTAGGTTGTTTAAAATTATGGAAAACCGCCAATATCATATCGCTTTACGCGACGGATACAAAAATTGAGAAGTAGAAAAACAAATAGAGCGCTGAGGGGCATTTGTCAACTAGATGAGATCATCCAGTTTGTCGTTTGAAAAGCATTCTTCATTTTTTATTGTGTCCGTGCTTTTAAGGTCTCACTTTATCAAAAAGCTTACTTACCTTTGTCTTCATTTCTATTTATTTTCATTTTTCTAAGTATTTATAGTCTCTTTGCTTCTGTCATCGCATCAGCAGACACGTATTTATCATATTTTTATTATTATTATTTTCATCCTGGTTGTTGCATGATACGTTTTTTTCCTTTTTCTTTTATCGTGTTAACCTTTTTTTATTGTTTCATCTGCAATTTTTATAACACTTTTTTATATCACTCAATTTTTTAGTCGAACCATTTTTTTTTCTATAATTACAAATTTATCATACCGGTTTATCTTTATAATCTCTTGTACTTTTTACATCTTTCTTGTTTTGTTCTTCATTCATTGCATCTTTTCCAATGTTAGATTTTTATATTTTTTGTTTATATTTCATCTGCAATTTTTATAACACTTTTTTATATAACTCAATTTTTTAGTCGAACCATTTTTTTTTCTATAATTACAAATTTATCATACCGGTTACGCAAGTAATATTCAATATTAGAAATTTAAAGATAAAGCAATAACAAGGGAATACACATTACAGTTTAATATTAAAGCAAAACTGTTTTTAATCTTAATTTCGGAACACGGAAAGACATTTCTTTTAATTTCAATCGAAGGAATTTTCATTTATAATTGCGCAAATTTATTTCTAGGAATATTTCGCATCATTAGACTTCCTCAAATTTTAAATGATGGGTATCTGATCCTCTCTCTCTCTCTCTCTCTATCCTTGATAAATGTGTTTCATCGAAACGTAAACAGAATTCTTGACTGAATCAAAATTATTTGCAAACAATTTTTGAAACTTTCTAAATTAAAATTAGAAAAGAGGAAAAATATTGCAAAAATCAGTACCGCATTAGTAATTCGAAACTATCGATTCGAATCCATTGTTGAATCAAAATTATTTGTAAACAATTTTTGAAACTTTCTAAATTAAAATTAGAAAAGAGGGAAAATATTGCAAAAATCAGTACCGCATTAGTAATTCGAAACTATCGATTCGAATCCATTGCTTTAAATTGTTTGAATTTTACGAAAATTACGTTAATTAAAAATTAAACTACAATCTATCGAAGATACAATTTCAAAATTTTGAATTAACCAATAGACGTTTAGAAGTTTTGGATGCAGTTACCCAATACCGATTGCCCAATTTTTGTTTTTCTATTTGCAAAATTTAATTACGTCTTAATTTAAAATCTTATTTTTTATTTGATAATAAATAATGATAATAATAATAATAATAATAATAAAATTCTAAAAAAAATTTAATAAAAATAATGTTAACGGGAAACTTACCCAATTATTTATTTCTGCAAAAAAATATATAATTTTAATAATAATTATTATTTTATCGAAGTTTATTTTCGTGAAGACAATATTAGACTATAGGGCCTAACAAAATACCTAACGCGTAAAAAACGTTCACTCAATTATTAGCCAATGAGAGCGAGTATAACCAATGAGGACGCTGTATTCTATTGGTCAATTGCAATAACAACGGGATGCGTCACTGGGGAAAACCCAAGCGTCATAACGATATATTTTTTTCTATAAATGGTTGGTTGTTTCTCTATCTGGTAGTAGTAACGTGTTATATATCTGCGATATATATTTTCTGTTATTTTGTACAGTTTATTTGTGTTTTCATTTATATTCTTAAGGTGTTTACATGTGTGCAAAAATGAATACTAGTCAAGTCAATTCTGAATCCTATAACGATTTAGAATCTAGGACGTTTGATGATAAACGATACGATTCTGCCGAAATAGGAAGAAATCTTCAAATTACCGCTGCCACCTGTACAATAATGGCCGAAAAACTAATGAAGAAGAGTTCTGTTAAGAGAAGTCGTAAAGTAAGTTTTTAAATTTTGCTTTCGTAGTTAATTCTGGAAAAAAAATTAATGCGTAACAGTTAATTAATTTAAACCGATAAAACAACAAACATTTAGATTAAAAAGCTTAATGCAGCATTATTTTAGTATTTTGCAATTTAAATTTTGCAAATTTATCTGTTAAATATTTTGAATTGGAATGTAACAAGAGACGTTTCCTCTCTAAAACACAAAAACAAACGTTGCGTAATAAAGAAATTCACGTTACGCAAATTTTAATTTATATATATATAACATGAGTAAATTGTTTATATTCTTGCGAAATAAGACAATAAATTATATTTCTTAATTATTTTTTTTATTCTTGCAAATTTTATTAGTGATAGCAACTGTTTTAATTAAAAATTTTCTTGTGAAAAAGCTTAATATAGTTTCAGAAACAAAGAAACTACAAAATTCTAACCTAAAACTGTACACACTGATATTTAACTTGCTAAAAAGAAATCTGCAAAATTAAATTTTATACATGTTCTAAATTTTTGTCAAAATTTGAATATTTAGTAAAAACATTTTAGAAATTTGTTAAATACCATAATAACTTTTAAGAAAAAATTGATATTTGTTTTGCTAATTTTTTTGTCTTATATAATGCAGCATAAAATATAATCCAACTAAATTCAAGTATTAATAGTAGTAATAAAATTTTTAGATTGAGCAATTCCATTTGCTAAATCTTTTTTAAGATGTAATGTTGCTACACAGTTTCCAAATGTTTAAATTTATTTAATATACAAACTGCAAAAACTTTTTGCAACCTTGCCTTGCATAAAAAACAATCTTAATAATTGCATCAAACCTTGATTGAATTACATCAAAATCTTCTGTAATTAAAACAGTATATTTTATATATTAAAATTTAATGAATTTAAATCATATCTAAAGCATGTATCCATTCTATAACTACAATAAACTGAGTTATTAAGCTTTAATATAAAATATAAAACTGAATAGATGGTCACTCTGTTATGGTTTGACAACCAGAAAATTCTATCTTTTGTCTACTGAGTGTCATTGACTTAATGACAATTTCCATTTTTAAATATAAATTTTACAAAAATTTGTGTAATTTGTAATTTTTGGAGACTGTCCAGTTCCAAGATTTCTATATGATAACAAATAAATATGATTAATGATATTAAATGGTTATTTATAAAATAAAACACTTTTTAAATATTTCAAATATAAAAAAAAAAATCATAAAATTTGAAATTTTATCCTGTCTGATGCCCCTCATATCGAATTTAACAATATATTTTTGTTATGTTAGTTTGTAGTTATAGACTAGTGTATTTGTTAATTAGGTTGGAAAATTTCAGGTTAGACTGGTTAGAATTAAATGTGGCCAAATAAAGAATGACTGAATACAATATATAATTGAGGGATTTTTCCCCAAAAAAAATTTTTCAAAAAGAGTCAGCTTACACATGGGGTTGTGATAAATTAGAAAATTTTTCACCAGATTGTAAGATTTGTCAGTTCACTTGCATTATGTTTCCATTGTTCCTTATTGCTAGCCATGTGATACATCATATTTTTCATAAACAAGATAATCTTACTGATTTTATTTTTTTAATATATATATATATATATATTGACCTGTACATAAAATAATATTTTTATAGTTATTTAAATACTGGATACCACACAAATACAATCAAAAATATATAAAGCAGTTGTGTTTCATCTTCTCTGCACTAGTAACTGTTGGATCTGCCATACAGTATTTATTTTTTAAAATGTCTATTACTTCTCAATTATATTATCATCATCAAAAATATGTGGATGTACTTGAGTGTTTATTTATATTAATTTACTGATGCTTCACAAATAAGATTGGGAATATGTAGATTGATCTTTTTTAAAGAGTAAGCATTGCTGCCACTAATACACATGTCAGTTAATATTCAATGGAAGTATAGCAATCTTTGATGTCTTTAATTGAAAATTTATGCATTTTCAGATAGTTCTGATTATTTAGAAAATATTGGATGATTATTTTGCAGTTGATTTCAAGCATCAGATTTGCATTTCTAACAATTTTGTGCACTCTTGTTGGTTTTCTACTCCCATCAGTTGCATCAAAATTTCAGTTACATGTTTTAGATTCTGATTTTTATCATTTAAATTTTGTTAAATAATATTGTTGATATTCAGAAATGACAAAAAATTTATTTATTGCCAAATAAGCACTTCGATAAAATTGTATTGTTGAGAAATGCAACTGCAACATGATTGAATGCTATAAAGCTAGCATTTTGTCATTTATTCCAATAAAAACTGAATTTTGAGAATTTTTAAAATTATGAAAAATTTATTTCAGTGAATATCCTATTATTCTAACATTTGAAAATTGGGAGTTTGCTTATATGTGAGTGTCATATTTTTGTTGATTTACAAACTGTGAAGTAAAGGGTCAACTTATATATACTGATAATATGTAATGCACAAGCATTTTTGTTGATATTCAGAAATGACAAAAAAAAATTTTTTATTTATTGCCAAATAAGCACTTCGATAAAATTGTATTGTTGAGAAATGCAGCTGCAACATGATTGAATGCTATAAAGCTAGCATTTTGTCATTTATTCCAATAAAAACTGAATTTTGAGAATTTTTAAAATTATGAAAAATTTATTTCAGTGAATATCCTATTATTCTAACATTTGAAAATTGGGAGTTTGCTTATATGTGAGTGTCATGAATATCCTATTATTCTAACACTTGAAAATTGGGAGTCTGCTTATATGTGAGTGTCATATTTTTGTTGATTTTACAAACTGTGAAGTAAAGGGTCAACTTATATATACTGATAATATGTAATGCACAAGCATATATGTAATTCTGTAATATGCACAAGCATATATGTAATTCTGGAACATGGAAAATTATTTCCTATAATTACCATTATTTTTTATCCATTAAAATGATAAAAAATAATATAAGGAAAATTTGTTAATATTTTGAAGATTTGAATCAGCATGCTGTAAATAATAAATGAAGAGATTAGGATTGGTATGGTTTCTTTATGTCAAGAATCAATTATGACTTTTAACTTAGAAAATATAGAGATCTCATACTTTAATTATAATTCAAGTACTAACCAATGATATTTTTGTTCTTACCAAATATAACTATAGTAAGTTAATTTGTTCATATAACATTAATAACAGATAACACAATTTATTGTAATCCAGATATAAAACTGGATGATTTAATAATTAATGATATACTGTAATTTTAATAAATAAAATCAAAGGGTATAATTAAAGTATAAGAATAATGTGGCTTCACAATTTGCTAACCAAAGAAAAGTAAAGTTTTCTGTCATTATGGATTTTAGTGACACATGAATTTGAATCAGGATACTATATTGAAGATCAAAATTTAATGTAAATCTGAATTAAATATTTGAACTTCAATATAGTATCCTGACTCAAATTCATTGTCAACAAAGTTCATAAAGATGAGAAATTTCACTTTTTAAAGACTTTACACCATATTAATTAAAGAATCATCTTCCTTCATTTTACTTATTATAAAA
This sequence comes from Olivierus martensii, assembly GCA_000484575.1. Lineage (NCBI taxonomy): Eukaryota > Metazoa > Arthropoda > Arachnida > Scorpiones > Buthidae > Olivierus > Olivierus martensii. Next base: position 34,234 of record AYEL01076381.1, read on the forward strand.
ATGATGATAAATTAAAAATTGAGTCTTATTTAATATCTGAATTAAATTTTTTACCATTTAGGAAAAATGTAATTTATAAAATTTTCAAATTCAAATGTGAATTAGTCAGAATTTAAATTATCTATTTGTGGTTAATACTTTGATAAGAATTATTTTTGTCAGGATAAATTTTAATTTAATACTGTACAGTACTATAAAGTTTGAATAGTACTGTATTGTATTTACTACAGTTTATTTTAATAAAAACAAATTTAATTACTACAAATACTACAAGTGAAAAATATTGAAAATTAATATTCTTATAAATTATTAATACATATATATCAAAAAATGTTAACAACAAATTATAATAGTCACTTCTCTAATTAAATTTTCTGCTATTTTAAATTTTTTAAAGTACATTTAATAAAAAATTCCCTTGAATTAGTCATATATCTTGAGAAATAATATATTGTAAATGTTAGTAATAAAACAGACTTCTTGATAAAATAATTGTAATGGCAGTTCTTAGTGGAATTCCCATGGCCAAAATACTTTGAAACAGATACTACAGATTACAGCACAGGTTTATACTAAGAAATTACAACATTCTTTTTTTCTTTTTTAACTCAATATTAAAAGACTATATAAATTGTAATTTACTTTTTTAAATATTTTAAACAATTAATGCCATTTGTAATTGATTTGTATAAATTTTCAAATAGAATTTTTCAGTTTTTCTGTAAAACATAACTATTTTTTAATTGTAAATAGTTGAAGATATTAAGATAATGATAATCAAGATAGACTAAGAATAATCTAATATTTTAGATTTTCTGAAGTATATATTTTTTTCCAATTTTCCATTCTTCATTCAAGAAGTTTGAAAGTTGATGTGTCAGATACATGATATTAATCAAATAGAAACACTTAAAAATTATTTAAAATCTATTAAAATTTATACAGACTTCTTTTAATGTAAATAGAAGAAAAAAGTTTCTTTTAAAATTTATTTTTAGTCTAATTAATTATTAAAAAAATAGTTAAAATTGTAGAAGTTAGGCTTGTTTTCCTCTTTTTTTTCTTTAAATATACTTTTTTGTGAGTTACTCTTCCTTTTCAGTCATACATTTTACCATATGAACAGACCTACAGATTTACAGAAACATTTTTTTTTTTTTTTGTGTGTACATCTGTTCATATAGTGAACATATGTTGCTGAACAAGGCAAATGTTTTGCCAAAAATGTTTCCAAAGAGAGAAAAAAAAATATTTTTTGCTTAAGGCTGTTGTTATTTTAAATTATTTAACTGTTTCTTCTACTTTGTAAAACATAAAAATGCAAAGAAACATTATTGTTAATGTTTTTAACTTGAAGATGTTTTATGATGATGATTGATGTTGTTCTTTACAATTGGATGATAAAATATCATCTAATTGTAAAGAAGATTGAAGTATTCATTCCAAATTTAAGTTATACTATTAAATCCTCTATAATAATGCTTTTAATATAATTCTGCATCTTCCTTTATTATATATAAATGTGTTACGCATATATATGGTAATGAATGATTTGAAATTTAGACTTTTTGCTTGTATGCATGCACACACATACAAAAAAATTAAAGGCAAAAAATTTATATTAATTTGTTTTATTTGAAATATAAATGATGATATTTTAATGTACTAGAATAATTTTGTTACAAGCTGTCATGAGTTCCTTAAATTCAAACTTTAATTCTATATAATGATGATATTTTAATGTATTAGAATAATTTTGTTACAAGCTGTCATGAGTTCCTTAAATTCAAACTTTAATTCTATATGTAATTTTATACATAATTCCAAAGAGAAAGCAGAATATAATTCTTGCAAAGCTTATGAACTTTCTAATTAGATCCATTAAAAAATAATATAATTAGAAATTCAAAAAGTGGAAATAAAATAAAGACAGTTGTTGAAATTAACATCAAATTTTCAATGATTTCAAAATATGATGAAAATTTATTTATTTTATATTTTGAATAGATATATTTTACTTTTGAAACATGAATCAGACAGTTTTTAAATTTAAAATAAATTCTAAAAATTACAGAACTTGTTTTTGTTTAATTTATATATTATTGTTTTTTAATTAATGTTTTAATTTTTATTTAATAGAGTAATTCTGATCCATGTGCACAAATTGCAGAGAAAGAGAATTGTAACATAACAGAACTACAAGAAGAAATTATTGCATTGAAAGCCGAAAATGCAAAATTGCATAAATTATTGGAAAGTGTAAGTGATACTTAAATTGAAAAAATCACTTGCTTAAATATATGATATCAGAGTTCAAACAGCACTACGAGCAAGTACAAAATCGTTTTAATTATTAATAATTTTGTTCTTGCTCTTAGTGCTGTTTGAACTCTGATATCAAAGTGTAAGTGTATATTTAACTTTATATATTAATAATTTTGTACTTGCTCTTAGTGCTGTTTGAACTCTGATATCAAAGTGTAAGTGTATATTTAACTTTATTTTAAAAACTTAAATGGAATGAATAAATTTTTCACTTAATATTTGATTTAAAAACCACTTCATTTTTCTGTAAGCTGTATAAAATAATCAATTTTTTTTATTTTTCAGAAAAAAGTTTCACAAAACCTTAAAGGATCAGTTTTAGAAACACAATCTGAACATATATCGGAACAAGATAATAAAATTACAATTCTTCGTGCTGAAAATACGAAACTTCGACAATTATTAAAAGATGTATGGTTAAAATTAATTTCTCCTATTCTCTGAAAAATTACTGGTTGTCAAAAGTGTATTGTTAATATAACCATTTTTATTATTTTTTTTTAATAGGTAACTGAAGTAAACAAAAGATGGCAAAAATACAACCATGAAAGACAAGATCATCTTCAGCGTCTCTTAGAAACTATTCATGAACAACATAAACAACCCATTTCTCATTTAATGTTCAATAATGAAATACCAATAAGTGAAAGAAGACATCATAAGATAATAGCAGGGTGTCGGCATAGCGATTCACAACTGGAACATGTGGGAGAACAATCAGCTTTGCAACAACGATATGAAAATGCTGTGAAAGAAATATGTCAGTTAAAAAAGCAATTGGAGGAATGCAAACAAATCCAAGAAGCTATTATTCAACAACTTGAACTAACAAGAAATGAAAATAAAGATCAATTATTCATGCTTGAATTGCAGGTGCTGTTGTCACAAGAACTATTTTAATATTTTTTAGGAGACAAGCTAACCAATCCATTATGATGATATAAGAGGTCCCAAACTCTAGAGGAGAATAAGAGAGAGGTACTCTCTTATATAATTGAATCAGTAAAGCAATGAGGAAATTATTTTAATTGAATATATAACTTGGATCTATTCATTAATATTTTATTTTTCTGTAAAACCATAACTCTCTAAAATATGCAAAAAATATTAAAATTTTAACCTTAATGTTATATCCTGATTGCATATCTGATTTCAATGAAATATTTTGAGCTCAAATAATTTCAAACATTGAAAAATTTATGCGTAAAAAAAGAAATTCATCTCCAATCAATCTGTAATAAAACTGTTTTCTTAATCAGAGCCGTTATATTAATTTTAAACATTCAGTTAATACAAATAATTATCATCAGAAAAGCCATTAATAAAATGGTGCTTTATTAGAAAGAAAAATATTTGGTGCAATTCAAATACCAGTATGTTTATATTCTGTTTAATTTGAATAGAATAATAATTATATAGGCATATATTGTGTTAAAATATTTTTTGATGTGATTATTTGTATTAAAAATCTTTTAATTAACCTCTGATTAAGGATGCTTTATTGCAAAGAAGTATTGATTACAGTATTTGTACAACATTCAAATTTTTCAGCCCTCTCCAACTCCTCTCTGTTAAAACCTCCATTGTCATATAATTAAATTTCAAAATTTATTAATATATTTTATATATTATTAAGTTTTATAATTTTTTGTTTTTAAGTATTTCTTGAGAATATTTTAAATTTATTGATAATTGTTTCTTTTATAATCCAAACAAGATAGATTAATGATTTTCATTATAGTTAAAAATTTATATATATTCATTGTACATTCATGTTTTGACCACATTTGCATCTGCATCTTCTTTGTCCGTATCTTTGGCATTTTTCTTATTATTATTATTTTTTTTATATCTTTTTTTTTTTTTTTTTTAGGCAAATGTCTTGCCAAAAATGTTTCCAAAGAGAAAAAAAATATATTTTTTGCTTAAGGCTGTTATTTTAAATTATTTAACTGTTTCTTCTACTTTGTAAAACATAAAAATGCAAAGAAACATTATTGTTAATGTTTTTAACTTGAAGATGTTTTATGATGATGATTGATGTTGTTCTTTACAATTGGATGATAAAATATCATCTAATTGTAAAGAAGATTGAAGTATTCATTCCAAATTTAAGTTATACTATTAAATCCTCTATAATAATGCTTTTAATATAATTCTGCATCTTCCTTTATTATATATAAATGTGTTACGCATATATATGGTAATGAATGATTTGAAATTTAGACTTTTTGCTTGTATGCATGCACACACATACAAAAAAATTAAAGGCAAAAAATTTATATTAATTTGTTTTATTTGAAATATAAATGATGATATTTTAATGTACTAGAATAATTTTGTTACAAGCTGTCATGAGTTCCTTAAATTCAAACTTTAATTCTATATGTAATTTTATGCATAATTCCAAAGAGAAAGCAGAATATAATTCTTGCAAAGCTTATGAACTTTCTAATTAGATCCATTAAAAAATAAT
>AYEL01076382.1:0-69776 GCA_000484575.1 Olivierus martensii
AAAAAATTTATCTGTTTCTTCATATAAATTTACTCATTTGAATTTAAATATTTTGAAAGAATTAAAATCATATCTCTTTCAATTTTGCATTAAATTTAATAATAATTATCCAATATAAAAGAGAACTTTGAAAATACATTTTAATTAGAAAAAAAATACTATATATCAATATTAAAAACTTTATGCCTTTTATAAATTTAATATACTGTATATATGTCAGTTCAAGGCAGCAAACAAAATAAAGCTAAAGTAAGATTTAGTGTCATATAAAAATATTCTTAATATTTAGAAAATGCTTTCTCAGACAAACAAATTCTATATTTCATAGTATGAATTTAGTTTCGTATCAAAAAATGCCAATGCTATTAATGCAAATGTGGTTATGTTGAATAATTTAAGTAGCAATATCCTTATATTTTATATAAACTTATTCTATGGTTTTTCTAAAAGTTATCGTCTCATATTTTGTCATAAAATTTCCAAATTATAGTTTTCATTCAAGTTAGATTTCTTCTATTGGCAACCACTTTTAGCCTAATAGAATCTATTTATTAACTGATAGCTCAAATTCAAATTAAAATTTATTTTGATATAGTTATTAAATTGGTTTTGTTAACTAAAATTTTTGTTTATTCCAAATCAAAGTAGATCGTAAGGTTTAAACCTTACAATCTACTTTGATTTGGAATAAACGAGAGATCTCTCATGTTATTTTTTTAACGATTAGCCAAATACAAAAGCATCAGTTAATAAAATGGCATAATATAATATTGAGATCTCTCATGTTATTTTTTAACGATTAGCCAAATACAAAAGCATCAGTTAATAAAATGGCATAATATAATATTGCTTAAATAAATTTTCATATTTCAAATCGGAGATCGTCTAGGATTTAGATTATTCAAGGAATTTCTTTAAAAGGAGACTGTCTGAACATGAAAAATAAAAATTTATCAGTTTTACATTTAATATAATTTATAATTAAAACTTCATTGCATATATTGTTAATTTATTTTTTAGAAATTAATAAATAAATTCTGTTTATAGACAAAAACATTTAAAGAAGATTGGGAAGCTGAAAAGCAGGAAAAGGTTAATGCACTAGAAAAAATAGCTAAATTAAATGATGAATTGGAGAAAACAAAATCAGAGGTATGGTTAATTTATATGACGATCAATATTTTATTTGGATTTAATAAATATATGTTAAACTAATATTATAAAAGTGAATTTTCTTCGTATTTATCTCAATTAATTTAAAATATTTTATTTTGAATTTAGCTTGCTAATTGTAAACAGAAGTTAAAGCAGATAGAAGAAACTTCTAAGGAAGCTAATTCTTGGGGAAGAGAGAATTTTTGGCAAAAATTGAAATCTTCAACTTCTTCAGTCAGTAGTGGAATGATTAATAATAATTTTGCAGTAAGTCTAATTGTATTTTTATATTTACGTGTGCTTTTATAATTTGATTAAATTGCTTATTATTATTATTATTATTTTCAGTTTAACATAGCAGAAAGGGGAGTTAGACATACCAGCTGATTATTATTATTATTATTATTATTATTATTATTTTCAGTTTAACATAGCAGAAAGGGGAGTTAGACATACCAGAAATAGTTCTAATGGCATTTTAATGGCCGATAATGAAAGTGAAAGCAAGCGTAGTTTATCTGCTCCTTCATCTTGGGAACCAGTTATAATAGATGAGATAAAAAAATGTTCCTTAACAAATGATGATGATAATGAACTAGAATGTCCTGGCTGCCAAAAAACATTTCCAAAAAGTCTTCATTTTGAATTCCTTGATCACTTTGAGGAATGTCAAGCAACATCACAAATTAAGAAGTAAAAATAAATTGTTTTAAAAATGCTACAAGTAATGTATATTTATAAATCATCTGAGAAATATTAAAAAAGTAACAAATCATCACATTAAGAGAACTTTTTTAATATTTTTTATTTTTTTTAGTCATATTTTTAAAATCTCTAAATTTCATTATTACTTGTAGCATTTTTATTAAACAGTAATTGTTTGGAAGAAATTTAATATTTCGCAATTACTGAATTCTATAAACTGTAAACTTTAATTAACATGAATAAAAAAAAATGGATTAAATCAATCCTGAAAAACAAGATTCCAAAATCAGACTGAAGAAATTATCCACTATAAGCAAATAGGTAATTTTTTTTTTATTTTTTCAATTAATATAAATGCATTTCTTAAATATTTTATAAGTTTCATAATTTATTAAAAAATATATTATTTATTTATAGCTGACAAAGAATTATTACAAATTCTTCTTGTGGAGGATGCCAATCTGCAAGAAAACTGAGAAAAAAATGTTTATTGATTATAAAAAAAATTTTATTTTCTAGCAAATTTGGTATTTCAATAATTATAGATTATGAAGTATATAGAATGAATGTATGAATGGCGATAGCAGACTAAAAGAAAAATGTAGTGACGAAGTTTGACTTTTCAAATACATTTTCATTTTAAAGAAAACATACAGTATATAAATGAATCCTTTCTTAAACTCATCATTAACAACCAAGAATTTAAAATCCATTTTTTTTTATTAAATGTTTTCTTGAAGTAAAACTGTTTTGAAAGGTGAACTTCGTAACTGTTTCTTCTTTCTAGTCTTTATGGTCTTTCATACACTACTTGTCGGAATTTTCTATAGAATCTTAACAGTACAAAATTTGTTAATTTTTGTAAAAAAAAAAAAGTGGTACAAAATATTTTTGACATGAAAAATATTTCTTTTTAAGTACCATTACATTTTTTGTTTTTTATTATTATTTAATTTGTTAATTGAAACTATAAATTTATAGATTCATCTTAACAGTTTTAATGTAGAATATAATTTGTAAGGAAACTGGATATATCTGTACAAAAATTGTGTATATACAGGATGTTACCTAAAAAATTGCTAAGTTTATTGCAAATATGGGTATGTGTATATAAATGTATATATACATTTTCATGTATTATGTCGAAAGAGTGTATGAGAACACTATCTTATTTATTTTCATTTTGAGTGAAAGTGCATTTTTGTTAATTCATCAAGAGTTAATTTTTAATAATTTAGTGTTATGCACTATATATAAAAAAAAAAAAATTTATATAAAATCTGTTCAGTAACTTTGATTATACAATTTTTTATTAAATTTATGTATATACATTTAAAAGAAATAAATTATAATTATTTTTATATTTTGAAAAGTTTTATTTTATTTTTAATCATGAAATAAATTGAATTTTCATTCCACATGATCTTACGGTACTGTATATTCAACATGCTTTAATTCTCTTCAAGGCAAATATATCCTAAAAGCTGGAAAACTATGTAAAGTTGGTGGGTCTACTTTTTAAAATTAAAAAAAAAATTTATATTCAATTTTTAGTGCCACGTAATTAAGCATTTTAGAAAAAATTCTTGAAGGTTGTCCAACTTGTTAAGTTGCGTGAACCTACTGGAAGCTATTTTAAGTGATACAATCTTTAGTTTAAAGATTGTATCACTTATTGTTAGTTTAACAATAAAAATGTACATGTAGTTCTCAACATATGTATGAAATAAAATTTATTCATTTAATAAATTTCGCAAAACACTTTGTGATAAGTTCTCAGAACATCAGTTGTAAAAGTTTGCATTATTATATAATAGGTATAAATAAACATTGAACAAATTCATATTATGATATCAATTCTCATATATTTTCTAGTTAAAATGGAAATCTGCTTTTTATCTATCCATTTGTTCAAACTTTATTATTTTTATATAAACTCTGCCATTTTAAATTCTAAATATTTCCAATAAAAGAAATAAAATTCTTTATTTTAAATCCCTTAGTTAAATTATATCAGTGCCAGGCATTGTTTAAAAACATTTTTTAAATTAGATTAATTAGAAAAATTCTAGAAACTAATTTTATGTTTAGAAGTTATTGAAATTTTATGAGAACTGTTGACAATTGATTCTTAGAATAATAATAATTGGTCGATTTATTTTAATGGCCAGGTTTGTGAAGGTAGTAATAGGAAAGGGGCTTTAATCAACTCACACTGCGACCAACCAGTGATTTATTGTGCACCTTTAACGGAATTATCCCATAAAAAGTCCCTATTTACATATGAAAGAGAGTATCATCATCAATCTTCCAGTGCAGAAAAATGTAACCCTAGAAGATTATACCTTATCCCTGAAGCGATCATAGAATGTGAAGACACGTTTCGTCTTCCTGACATCATCTACGAATGGGATCATCAGTAATCCCAATTAAATTAAGACTACAGTTTCTATAACTAAGTCTTTGTTTGCTGACAACCTGCCCAAATGCATCAGATCTGAAGCTCAGGTCAAAATGAAGAGACGAGAAGCCCTTGGCGGTTTATGAGTAACATGCTAATTAAATAAATTAATATCTAGAATAAAAGATAAATACAGTACAAAACGAATAAATTCCTTTTGGAAAAATGTTTGGAGATGATGAATATAAGCTTACTACGGTATAGCCTATTCAATTGATTACTGATTAGAAGTAATTCTTCAACCAATTAGAAGATTAGAACTGATATTACGGATGTAATTTATTATATTCTTGATTAAAATCCAGTGTGATCCATTACTATATTTGCAATTCTAAGTACACTATTTTATGATTTTCATTTACAGTACTTGCTTTCCATATTCTACACTATTGATGGGCAAACTACGGTCTGCGGGCCGTGCACAAGTGTAAGATTTTTTTTTTAATTTTACCACAAAAGTGTTAAATTACATAAACAAGAAACATAATTATTTAATTAAATTTAAATTTTGTACGCTAAAACGCCTCTTTAAAAAAATCTGGAGTGTGCCCCACTTGATTTTCCGATATTTTTGAATATACAACCTATTGGGGCAACGGATTTTGAGGCAATGGTAGTGATAGGGAGCGTGAAAATTGAAAATTCACGCTCCCTACCACTACCATTTCCTCGTAAATTCGTTGAAAACGGAACGTTGGTTTTCGGCATGATCGTAGTATTTTCATTTACTATGAATACCTCGTGTATCAGAAAGTAAAAACATTTTTGTTTTACATGCGGTCAATAGAGATCTTATAGAAGTTCGTGTAGCCCGCGGACAGAAAATTTTGCCCACCACTATTCTACACCATCAATAAAATATTTCCTAATTGTTAAACAAAATTATTATTTATAGCTACTATTATAATTATATAATAATATATGTTATCTATACCTACGTAATACTTATACAGTGATACCTCGGTTCACGAACACAATCCGTTCCTTGACCCTGTTCGTGGGTTTATTATATACTGTTGCATGAATCATTACCCTTCTTCTGGGAGTGCCAGAAGGTCCCCATTCCTCTCACCATTTAAATTACATAAAAATTAATTACAATTAATTTTTACGGTTTTACATCTTACTACAATAATAATAATAATAGTAATAATAACAAAATGCAAAATACGCCAGCGCCTTTTGGTGTCCTGAGCGGGCGCTCAGCTCGATTGTATGTTGAGCCGACCCTGCATATGATATTGGAAATAATTGTAATATTAGAATAATTAGCAGTGCAAGTTGTTTCTAAATAGATTGATTTACCTACAGCAGCTGAGAGAACCAAGAACAAATCACATACGTCGCAATTGTCAGCCTCAAACAAATTGACCGAATGTAGTTGGTAATATTAGCCGTCACTTTGTGGAAACGATTCATCATGGTGAACAGACGTATTGACTGTGGAGCGCAAAGGGTTAAATTTAGTTAAGTAGTTTGTAGGAGAGTATCAATCATGAGAAGTGGTAAAATGCTTCTTAGAAACACCTTGGAATATGATACTTGTTTAGTTAAACTTCCTCATTTATTTTTTTGTATCTGGTTTTTATATTTCTGTATTCATTACGTTTAGTATGATAATATATAGTGTAATAATAAATATCAATAATGGGAAATCCATAAATTTTGGACATTTCTAGCTTCTGACTGCTTTGATTTAAGACTCAGTGTTTGAACTGAATATCATATTTCAAGGATTACTTGTATTCTGTTTATCTGTATTTTATTATGTTTTTATATAAATTTTTATCATGCTAATTTTTGAGGCTAATCTTTATTGGATTATTCTCAAAACTGCATCAGTAAATTTATACAGTAGTTTCCCAGTAATCTGAAATAATGTGGATTGAGGGAATCTCAGATAATCAAAAACTTTGATTATTACTTTGAGATAATATGGAAGCTTTGTTAAATTATTAAATAATTGAATATATTAATTAATTATTAATTATTGAATATATTAATGTGATTATATATAAACTATTTTTGGATTAGACCAATTTATTGAATATAATAATTTTTATTGTATAATTTAAAAGTGATTGTTGTTCAATTTATGTTGATTTTTTTATTCTTGCAATAAAATAGTTGTAAAAATTAAAGTTTGTTTTAAATTATACAATAAAACACTTTTAATGTTATTTACAAACGGGAAAACAAGGCAAATGATCTTTTTTCTTCTTCCTCTATCTTTCCGAAAATTCTTGAAATCAATTGAAGCACAATCGTAGGAGATTAAAAACTAATTTATTTAGAAAACGTTTCCAGCTATTCGATAAATTTTCCGAAAATTACCTGTAAAAATTAAAGTTTGTTTTAAATTATACAATAAAACACTTTTAATGTTATTTACAACTGTTTAATTATCAAAAATTATAAAAAAATTAAAAAAAATCAATACAAGATGAACAGTAATTTATCTCAGATAATGTGAAAAAAGTTCCCGGGAACAGGCGGGAATTCCTTCCCACCCGGAAACACTAATGTTAGGTGAGTGACCTCCCTTCTGTTTTAAACAACAAGTTGTGCACTGCCTAAATTATAAGATTAATTTCTGAATATCAAGTAGGTTTATTGCAATTATTTAAAAGAAGAAGTTGGTACTTATTAGAAATTCCAATAAATGCTCCCCTTTTTGTTGATGTCCTTGCTTCTCCAAACTAAGTGATGAGAATTAGCATCACCACCAACCAATAAATTAAACCTATTGTGTTAAAACAATTCCACCAAATGCACAAAAATTGTTATTGGTGGAAATTCATCCTTATAAGGAAAATATAGAAGAAACAATAAGTTCCCTGTACCATAATTTCCACCAGAATACTTAGTTAAATGAGGCTAAGATAATTGGGATGCTACTATATAACATTTTTATTAAGTACTGCATTGTTTATACTTTTACTATATGACAGACATTTATATCAACATTATAACAATTAGTTATTAAAATAATTATGTATAATTCAAACATAACAGAAAATATATTTGAATATAGCTAAAGATTATTTTTTTTTATTATGTTATTAAAAACTTTCTTAACTGTTCTTTACAAAAACTTAATATTTATATTAGTTGTTGAATTTTAAGATAAAAAATTTTTTTAAATAAACACAAGGCAATTTCATGAATTTAAAATAATTATCAAAATTAACAAATAAAAAATTTACTTACTTCATAATTTGTGGTAACTGAGCTGAATAGCCAAATGTATCTGGTAACCAAAATTCTTTACATCGACGTCCAAATTCCTGCTCAAAAAACCTCTGTCCATATAAAAATTGACGAATGAAAGATTCTCCACTAAAAATAATGTGATTTTGAATTAGTCTGTAAATTATCTTAATTTCTTTTTACTACATTTTTTTTTAGAATTAAATCGGATATCTCACATGGGTGAAACATTTATATCATCAGTGGAAAAAGATGCATGTCCAAGGGCCACTTTCAGAAGTAAAAGTAAATAACTTGCTCCTCATACAGTTAAGCTTTTGTATTTGGCTCTTATAATGCTAAGACTTGAATAAGAGTAATGTCATAACAACACTTCATGAGCCACCAACTCAAAAGGGCAAAAGCAGAATGTCAGATTGATTTACACTAATCTCTGACCCATGGTAGTCCATGTCTGACCAGATGTGAAGGCCCAGCAGCACCCTCAGAATCCCAACCATTGCCAACAAACCTATCCAGATCCTACTCCTTTACAGGAACAGTCATTGAAATATCAGTCAGACTCAACATTAAGGATCCAAGAGTAGCTTAAAGGATCCCAGATCTACCTTAGTAGAGTATAATTCTGGTATCTCAACTCAGTAGAGTCCTAATTTGTAGATCTACTTTTCCCAAAAGAAAGAATAGAACCTACAGATCTAGACTCTTACTGACATCAGAGATGCCAGTAGATGATCCAGAGATAGCTAATTGGGAAATTGCCCAGTAGCTGAAAGCTTCTAGTACCACTACTTTCCATTTTAGTACAAAAAGATGGATCATTCAAAGAATTACTGTCCAAAGAGTTGTTTTTAAGGACCATATGGATCTAAAACTGGAGGAAGAAAAGCGATCATTGTAGTTTATCATCATTGAATATAGATAAAAGGTTAAATACAGCAAGAGTTCATCTGATGCCTTGAAAGGATCATTTATGATACCACATCTTTTGCTACCCAGTACTATTCAGTTATCAGCACAATACCTCATTTCTTGGTTTGGGTAGAAGCACAGCTCCTTTAGCCAAGGGAAGGAGCTCAGAACAGATCCTTATTCTTGTTGTTCCATTTCTATGACAAGGACATAAAGTTGAATTATAGAGGGGTGACATACTATGACTGGATTTCTATTATTAAAGTCAACAATGTTAATATCAGATTTGAACAAAATCTAGGTATATTAATGGGATCTGCTACAGGATTGTATTTGCTAAAAAATGATGAAAATCAATTTGTTATTACTGTAAAATAAGCAAAAATTTTTTTCATCATATTTGTGATTTGCTTTTTTGTTGATGTAGTAGTTTTTACATGAATGATTCAGTATGAGATTGATATTAAATTTAGATAAATTTAAATGTAACCATCAAACCTTAGATCTTGTGATGCAGTGGAAGAGGACAAATATCTTGCTGAAAATGTTATTAATTAAAATATTAATTTTGTTTTAAGTATTGATTTTTATCTTTTGAATTTATTTAGATATTGTATCACTATATAGGAACAAGTAATGGAACTCTGTTAAACTGAAAATATATATCAATGTATGTAATTAAAAAAAAAGTCTTCCAATAATCTTGGTAATATACAGATATGTGCTCCATAACATCTTCCAGTCAATATTTATTCACATATATTAGGATCATCCAGAAAGTAAGTACCATTTGGGTATTAAAAAGATTAGCAATTTGTTTTCATTTGTATTTTATTACAAAAAAATCTACATACCTTAAACTACTTTTAGATATATTCTTCATGCGAATTAAGGCGTGTGTCATATCTTGGCACTAATTGCAACATACCTGCTTTGTAGAATTCGACCGCCTGTGATCTCAACAGTCAGTAGTCTACACCTTTTGTTCTGTATCACGCGCCATAATTTCTTCAATGTCTCACAGTGAGCTGTAGCATTGATTGTTGTACCTCGTTCCATCCAGTCTACTACAAAATTCCTTGACAGTCCCAAAACATGGTTCACGATTTTTCTTGAAGAAAGAGGTGGTTTTGCTTTTTTGGGTTTTGGGGAACCAGTATGCCGCCATTCCAGTGACTGTCATTTTGTTTCAGGTGTCTCGTAACAAATCCATGTTTCATCGCAATCCTTTTCAAAAAATCATTTATTTCTGTCGCATATCACAGGCAGCCGAATTCTGCGAAGCGGGTATGTTGCAATTAGTGCCAAGATATGACACATGCCTGAATTCACATGGTGAATATGTCTAAAAGTAGTTTAAGGTGTGTAGATTTTTTTGTAATAAAATACAAATGAAAACAAATTGCTAATCTTTTTAATACCCAAATGGTACTTACTTTCTGGATGATCCTAATATATGTGAATAAATATTGACTGGAAGATGTTATGGAGCACATATCTGTATATTACCATCTTTTTTAATACCAAACGGTACTTACTTTCTGGATGATCCTAATATATCCAGATACCGTAAATTTAAAAAAATGCTATTTAGCTAGTGGGATGTAGAAGACATAAACCACCATAGTGGGTATATTTATGCTTGAAGCTAATATAAACAAATTAATTGTACTAGCTATATAATAATATTTTTACATATCTAATTTATATCACAATAAATATATGCATAGTACACTTACTGCACTTATTACTATTATATACTTTGTTTAATGTAAAAATAAATATTGTACATTTAATGTACAACATTTTGTTATCAGTCTTGCAGTATTTCATTCTCAAGTTTATCATATCTAATCTTGCATTGGCATATATTTATGGAATTTTATCTTGCGAAATGAAATACATCATGATCAGAGCCAGATTTGTATTTTTGGGGTCCCTAGGATAAGCAAGGCTTTGGGGTCCCTAAAAATTCTATTCAGCTATTTCTAATTTTAAAGGCTCCTTATAAGGAACCTTTAAAATTTTACTTTCTATCTAGCACTTTAATAAAAAAAAACATTTTTTCTTATTAAAAGTTTATAAAAGTTAAAAACTGATTGATAGTTTTGGGCCCCTAGAATTGTGGGGCCTTAGGACTCGACCTGTAGGTAAATCCGGCTCTGACATGATCCCAAAATGCCCTCAAACCAGTCTTAGTGATGCCCTTAAGAGGAGAAGGAAAATTATTGATTTAGAAACAAAATTAGAAGTTATCTCTTATATTTGCACAATATGAAATTTACATAACATTATATTAGACATATCCACAATGCTAAACTAGTGCATATCTGTATATTATATAAGGAGTTCAGTCCCTAGATACCTGATCTGGAGATGAGACAGTTTGCATGAATGCTAGCAACATAAAACATTTCTAAGGGTTTAACCATTATATTGAAAATAGTTTTTATTCTTACATATTAATAAAAATTCTGAAATAGCTATCAAAAATTGAGGATTAATCTTGAAAAAGTTCTTTAAATAGAAATTACATTATCATTTAAATATTTTTAATTGCAGAAATGAATAATTTAAGGTTAATATTTAAAATAAACCTAATAATAAAAAATTTATTTTAAAAGAATAAGTATTGCTGAAGGATATTGCTCTATCAATTATCAAAATATATATATTTTTTTAATTTTCAATTTTTTGAGGCTCTGAAAAAAATAATTTTTGTTATTTTAGATGTTTCTTTTGATTGTGACCACATAATACTGTATAGAGCAGCATTTCCCAAACTATGTTCTGCAGAAGGTCAATAAGTGTTCCATAAAAAATTATGAAAAGAAATACAAGCCTCATATGATTTTAAATGTTGTACTAAGTTGAAACTGGAGTCACTAATTTATTTTACTATTTTTATGTGTTAATTTTACATAATTGCAATTTGGTGATTGATGTTTTTGTTTTCTTGATTCTTATACTTGCCTAATTTTTTATTATTAATATTACCTATACTATAAAATAACCAAGGTGTTCCATAAAAATTTCAAGATTTGTGATGTTTTCCATTATAGAAAAAGTTTAAAAAATGCTGGTATAGCTTATGTTCCTGTATACCCTATACTGTACTAGTACTGTATAGGATGTTCCAATACATGCACAATTTGATTTACATAGGGTTTTGCAAAATGATCCACTATAAATAAGTTGGAGAATTTTCTGTATTGGAAAATTCTGTATAAATTTGTTCTGAATGATAATTCATTAAAATTACTGTATGAAATATGGCTCTGATAAGATCATTTAATTTACCATGCTGATATGAGATATAACTGTATTCAGTGTTGATATTTTTGACAAAATAGTTTGAAAAGGATACTAATGCAAGCCAATTAGATCTAAACAGCTAATATGTGGAATTTAATTTTTCCATTACAGTCTGTACATGACAATTTTATAAGTAAACATGTTTTATTGTTTGAAAACAAAACAAAAAAGTAAACTTTATAAGTATATAGACTGTTAAATAATGAAACTTCTGTTCTATTTAAATTCTGACAGTGTTGTATCTTTGCATTTTTCAATTTGAAGTTGTGCAAGAATCAATAAATTAATCATAACTTCATGTTCCTTTTAAATATATACTTTTCCATATAAAGATAACAGAGATGGGTTGTACTTTATTATAAAGTAGCAAAAAATTTTGTCTTATTATACACATGCGTGCATGCACACACACACAGTCCCCAAATTATGGCAGGGTTGCATTCAAAAATTTTGTTTGTAATTTAAATTCATCAGAACTCAGAATATTCAATATTCTTTTAAAAATTACTAGCATACAATAAGCTGAATAAATGCTCTTCATTCTTTAAAACAAGGAAATTGGGTATTTTGTTCTTACAAGAATTTTGAGTGAAATTAAAGAAAACAGAATGTAGGAACAAAGATGGAATGTTTAAATTACTTTCCTATGCCCAAGTTTATAATATTGGCTGCATGGTAAAGCAATCATTTATTTATCCAGGTTCAATTTTGGATCTTGCATATCATTTTTCAAGAAGCTCACTGAACACCATCTTTCAACCTTCCAATTGATCACACTATAGATATCGAACAGTATGTGTGGCCTCTGTCAAAAGTATCTGTTAATGGTTTAATTCAAATAAATATAATCAAGTTTCTTGCAAATATAAGCAACTAGAAATTACCTGCTCATATAAATGAGCAGAAATATAATCTTGTGATTTAATCCAATAATACCGTATGTAATGATAAAAACACTTCCGAACTCGTTTAGGGAATCGTACGTAAAACGGCATCTAACATTACAGCGCCATCTGTGAATGTGGCGCTGTCTTTTTAGAGGAACTACAATTTTAATTTAATTTTTATTCTTTAATTTTTAAATTATTGATAACAAATAATTTTGGCTGTTGCAGACATCCAAAAATTAGACCTTTCTAACGATACCCTACTTATAAAAATCGATACAGTAGTTCAACCAATAAAGGGACATCCAGCCAGCCAGTCACGTTTGACTATTAATATATATGATTAATTTAAATGCCACTTCCCTATCATTGGTTGACTCTACATAATTGTATCCATTCCAGTAGTGGTTCTCAACCACTGTACCACTGCACAGTAGTGTGCTGCCAAACCTTTGAAGGTGTGCTGTGAAAAATTAAGAATGAATTGTATTTATATAATTGTATGAATCATATATAATAATAATAAAACGTGGTTGGCTGGATATCCCTTTTGCTGTCAAACCACTGTACCGATTCTTATAAGTAGGGTATCGTTAGAAAAATCTAACACTCAAATTTCTGTGACAGCCAAAATTTTTTGTCGTTATTCAAAATTTAAAAATTAAGAAATAAAAATTAAATTAAAATTATAGTTTCTCTAAAATCACAAAATCCGCAGGTGGCACTATAACTTAATAAGAGGTGCCATTTAATGATTATTTGTACATGTATGTATAACAAAATCGCAAGTGGCGTTATACTTAATAAGGACCGTAATATGAATGTAATAAATAAGAATAAATACAATAATGTGTTAATAAAAATTTGTTGTTAAATCAAAATTATTATTTAAAATACTTAGGTGTGCCACCAAATTTTAAAATATTAAAATGTGTTCCTCAACAGAAAGTGTGCCACCAAATTTAAAAATATTAAAATGTGTTCCTCAACAGAAAGATGTGCCACCAAATTTTAAAATATTAAAATGTGTTCCTCAACAGAAAAAGTGCTGCCAAATTTTAAAATATTAAAATGTGTTCCTCAACAGAAAAAAGATTGAAAATGACTATGTTAGATAGTTAATGAATGGGACCATTGCCTCATTTTGTTATATACTGCATTCCAGACTCAATTATGAACTGTTCACATCTGTGGTAGAGCCAGTAACTTTACAGTGGATGAATCAATACTTGGTCTAGATTAAGGTGACCAGACGTTCCGATTTTGGCGGGACAGTCCTGATTTCAGACTTCATGTCCCGAGTTCCCTCGCTTGTCCCGGCGGGATGCCTGTTTGTTCCCCTTTTTCTCCGAAAGAGATTTTTGACATCAATTAACTTGAATTGGTCCCCAGCGGGCGCTACGCCGCGTGGTGACGCATCGCTGATGCTTGCTTCCGATAAAGCTATGATGTCATCACTCAGAAACGCGGGAATCAGCGAGGCGGTGACCGAGTCTCACAGCATTGGTGGCCAAGGTGGTTGGTGCACACGATTGTCGTGGTTCGGTGGTTATTTACTTTTTTCCCGTGTGAGTGACATTACCCGAAGCCCCATTGAGCATCAGTCATGCCAAAACGAAAGTCGAAATTCAATGAGGAGTTACAAGGCGAGTTTCCATTCATAAAGAAGGCTAAAAGCAACACCGACAATGACGTGAGGTGCGACAAATGTGGATCACAGTTCTCCGTCACTCACAGCGGGCGGGGAGATATAATGAAGCATCTGAATACGGATCGTTACAAAAACGCCCTGAAATTGTTGGAATCGTCGGGTATAATTACGAACTATTTTTCAAGATTTGAGTTAGGTGAAAAGGAAGCTCGGTTGGCTGCTACAGAAGGTACCTTTGCATACCACACGCTTTATCACAATCACAGCTTTAGGTCGATGGACTGTACTTACAAATTAATGCAAAAGTGTTTTAATCCAAAATTCACTTGCGCACGAACAAAATGTGAAGTCATTGTCATGAATGTGCTGTGTCCATATGTAATGAACCAAGTCAAGGCAGAGTTAAATGTTGCGAATTTTGTGACAGTGTCTACAGACATGTCGAACCATAAGGATGTCAAGCTATTTCCTGTGATAGTAAGATATTTTGTGCCACTGTCAGGTGTTAAAGTTAAAATCCTGGACATGCAATCTCTTCCTGGAGAAACAGCACAGACGATTTGCAGTTTTCTTGTAAATGCATTACAACGACATGGTCTGACATAAAAGGTAGTTGGCTTCTGCGCAGACAACGCTAATACAAATTTCGGGGGATTAAAAAGAATAGGCCGAAACGTGTTTATAGTATTGCAAGATGACCTCGGGAGGAAACTGCTAGGTATTGGTTGTGCTGCTCTTATTGTCCACAACGCAATCCAAACTGCAGGAGATTGCTTGCCAATTGATGTGGAAGCAGTTATTATGAAAATTTATTATTATTTCTATATCTACACTGTTCGTGTTGAGTCATTCAAAGAATTTTGCGACTTGGCCTGTGTAGAATACCAGCGCATTTTAGGATATGGAAAAACTAGATGGTTATCACTGATGCCTGCAGTAGAGAGAGTTTTAAAATTATTTCCTGCACTGCGGTGACCGAGTCTCACAGCATTTCCTGCACTTAAATCCTATTTCTTGTCGGAAGAGAAGTACCCCACTCTAATCCACAACTTTTTTGAGAATCACTGTGCTGGATTGTGGCTCTATTTGGTACATAATATCGCTGCAGTGTTTCAAGCGACAATTCTGCGCATAGAAGCACAGACTGTAATGACCGAGTCTCGCAGCATTGGTGGCCAAGGTGGTTGGTGCACACGATTGTCGTGGTTCGGTGGTTATTTACTTTTTTCCCGTGTGAGTGACATTACCCGAAGCCCCATTGAGCATCAGTCATGCCAAAACGAAAGTCGAAATTCAATGAGGAGTTACAAGGCGAGTTTCCATTCATAAAGAAGGCTAAAAGCAACACCGACAATGACGTGAGGTGCGACAAATGTGGATCACAGTTCTCCGTCACTCACAGCGGGCGGGGAGATATAATGAAGCATCTGAATACGGATCGTTACAAAAACGCCCTGAAATTGTTGGAATCGTCGGGTATAATTACGAACTATTTTTCAAGATTTGAGTTAGGTGAAAAGGAAGCTCGGTTGGCTGCTACAGAAGGTACCTTTGCATACCACACACTTATGCGGATTACCCAATTAGAAGAGGAAGAATTAGTGAGAAGAAATGACATTACAAGAACCATTGTAAATTTTTATGATAACTGTGCTGAATATCTGAAAGAGAGGGTTGAGCAATTCGAAGATCTAAATGCATGTAGTTGGGTTGCATTAAAAGAGCCACCGTCGTGGGAAAAAGTACAAGAGAGCCTGCAACTTTTTGGGCGGAAGATTCCGAAGGTTGACATCGATGATAACGAGTTATTTGACGAAGTAAGCTATGTTAGGCGATTTGCTTCACCACATAAGATTGCAGATTGGAATTGTCAGAAATAGTATTGACTATCGATGGGTTGAAATTTTTCGTCATTTCAAGGATAAAAACGTGCCATGTGCGCAAATCCAGAAAATTGTGGAGTTTGTGTTGTGTCTCCCAGGGACAAACGCTGCCAGTGAAAGAGTTTTCTCCTCTATGAATATCATATGGACAACTGAAGACACAGTTAAAAGTGGAAACACTACAAGCAATGTTAATGGTGAAGTGCAATTTTGAGTTTGACAGTTCCTGTAAAACTCAAAATTGCACTTCACCATTAACATTTTGGTTCTTGTAGAAGTCTATGAAAGACTTCTACAAGAACCAAAACTTCTCAGAAGCATTCATTCGTCAATGAAATACGTGTACGGAACACCTACACAGGATGATCCTTCTAGGTCAGCGGCTGATCAGGAAGGCCCATCATCCGCGTCGAATTAAAATATATGCGGCATCATGCACTGGATGGACACATTCAAGCAGTAAGGTAGGTAGGAAGTTACAAACTTTTATTTTCCGACTGCTATTTTTTTATTCTTTGGCTTTGCTCTTACTCTTACTGAAAGCGTGTCTGAGTTGTCTCAGTCCAAATCCCAAACTCCGTGATTGTTGACTTGATAATTGATTCAGTCTCAGATATGGGCAAATTCTATTTTTTCTTGTAATAATTGAGTCTGTTTAACATGCACATTGCTAATTCACAAATGATGGGTAATTCTTTACAGGACAATGTGACTTCGCTAAAAATTTTGCGCCCCGTATTTTCACCTTCAGGAAGGCTTCCGCCCTTCCCCACCACCAAAAGTCGGACCCCTGCGTCCCGCTTTGCCCTCCGGAAAATCTGGTCACCTTATCTAGATCCATTAAAAATTTTTCAGAAACATTCAATCTGAATTTCACATGTTGATGCATTTAAGACGAGGTTGAATAGGTTGAACTTGAACACTTAAAATATCTAGAGATGTGAGATCTGAAATTAAATATGAATACTGTACAGCAAACTGGAAATACATCGTGCTTCCATTCTGGTGGCATCTTGGCCATCCTGTCAATTGATCTTCATTATTGCAAAATCATTGATCATGGTTGTCATAAGTATGGATTTTTGTCATTATAAGTCAGGAATCCCCTGCATATATAACTAGATAGGTTACCCAACATTACTCAGGCATTTCAGGCACATAATACAGTTTATGATAACTCTTACTCCATTTTAGCATCTATAGTTGCCGGCACGAAAGTTGGAGGAAAATGATGCATGCGTGTAGTATGTCCTTATCGACTGCAGTGATCTGGATTTACCCAGAGTTCCTCTTACTAAACCGCACTTCTGATCATTTATATTTATTCAAGGAAAAACTTTAAATAGTCAAGTTCGAATGATTATTTTTAATGTTTCTTCCCCACCACTCAAAGTTGGACCCCTGCGTCCCGCTTTGCCCTCCGGAAAATCTGGTCACCTTACACTATGTAGTGAGTTTCTTTTAATTTAAAAATCTATATTCTCTAATTTCTTTAAATTATCATATGAAAAGTGAACAATTCCTATATCTGAATAATGAATTTAATGATTGATATGCTCTTACACAATAAAACAGATTTATGTAGAAAGAATTAAAGAATATTCAAATTAATGACAATTATCTACATTAAAATAATAAAGATTTTATGATTCTGACTTCTCCTCACATGAATTTTATATTTTTGGATCTCTAAAAAAACTAAGCAAAGAAAAAGATGAAAGTGATCAGATATACATAGAATTCCTAAAACAACTAAAGTTCAAATATAATATTGAGTGCAATACAGTAGGTGATCACGATCAGTTAATAACCAGTTCGGATTACAAACAAATCGGATAGCGAACATTTTCGTGAAAGATTTTCATGTTTGGACAACGAACATATATTTGGAAACAAACATCTCACAGAACAAACTATGGACCTATGGCAGGTTTATGCCTTGTGTGTTCAAGGACTTACGGATAAGGATGGAAGAACAGTGGTTTTTCCCGATTAAAATAAACTCTGAGACAACTTAAAACAAATCAAAGATTTATTAAAGAAGGTAAGAGAGACGAAGACAACATAAAACAAATCAAAGATTTATTAAAGAAGGTAAGAGAGAGTTTTTACAATTTTTTGGTGTTAGAATGGCACTCATACCAGGTTGAAGTCAATAGGCTTGGAAATCTCTACAATGAAAATGCTATTAATCATTTCCAAAAAATCCTGAAGAAGAGAGAAAAGTGATCGACATTGGACAGATTCTTTAACACTCCACAAATGGAAAATAAACATGATAGCTGAAAATGCAAGACTGTGCATGTATATATTATTGTTATTACATATAAATAAATGTAGTAAGAAATTATATAATTTTTTATTTAATTTTTTGGGTATCCAGAACGAATTAATCGAATTCCCATAAAAATCTATGGTAAATTGATGATCTGTTAACGAACAATTCAGATAGCGAACGTCATCTTTGAATGGATTATGTTCATTAACCGATCACCCATTGATCTGTATTATAGAAAGTGGAGCTTATAACACACATGTGGAATGTCTTAATATCTCCCACTATTAACTTTTGAAATAATTAGTATATTTTTATAAAATTTGATAGAGATGTTCTATCATTAAAAATGATCTCAATACTGAATATTTTCAATTGGTAGTTCCAAACTATTGAAAATGACTGACATTCATATTTCAGAGATATTCTCTTAAAACATTTTGAATTAATTAATAAATTTTTATGAAATTTAGCAAAACTTCAATCCATAGAAGATGGACCTGCTGACCTATCAAATAACTGAGCAAGTTTCAAATTAAATTTTTGGAAATTCTGAATAACTGATTGCTGATCCCTATTACATTAACTAGTTCTTGATCCCTACTTTATTAACGAATCAATCATACTGTTACACTGCTCAGCACTTTTAATTTACAACAGTTCAGCTCTTTGAGCAGGAAGTAAAATACACTTTTATATCAATACTAACTTTATTAAAAATATAGTACTTTCGACTCTATCGAGCCCTCTTCAGTATTTCGATTAACATTAAACAAAAAATCGGTTTTAGAAAACAGTTAGAATTCTGATTCTATTATTCTAATATTGTTACATATTTTTAAACATCAGTTCGAAACGCATTTCTACTGCCAATTAGCCTATATAAACGTAAATAATTGATGCATTTGGCTTGCTCTTATTAAAAATAAAATATGGTAAAAGTCTATGATTTTAAAATAAACCACCTTTCTTCTTCCTATTTCTAGCACAACTAACTAATCATTTCGTCTTTTTATGGCAATACTCCCATGCTAAGCTTAATTTTTACGGTTCTATATAGTTAATGACTTTCTTGCCTTCCGCCTTCTTTGCGTATATTTCTACTGTTTCCGCCATTTTTAGCTTCTCCGAGTTTTGAATCATACTTATCAATTTAGTTTCATTCCATTTTGGTATAGCGTCGAAATTCATTGTTCTTTGCGCTAGTGCCATTGTAGCCTTCTGTTTCTATTTGTCTGACTTATGCTCTTGTAGTCTCTTCTTAACCGATCTAATTGTGGACCCTATATATATTTCTTTTTCATTAGTATCACTGTTGTCTATTGGTATCTGGTATACTCCTGGCATATTTAAGGGGGTTCTTGTTTATCCTTATCATTTTTAGTAAGATTAAAGATAGTGTTCCTCCTTGAAAAGGCTATTTTTCTTCCCGTCGCTTTCTGTATTTTATTTTTATATTTTATAGTCAATGGGTTGGTTTCTAAAATATAGGGGCTATCTTCTCTTTCGTTCTGTTCTTGTTCTCTGTTCTGCTTACTGTCACTTCTACCTATTTTGTTCTCTATACCTCTCCATAGTTTTAGTATAATATTCCGATTGTATCCGTGCACCTCTGCCTGTTGTATAATCCACTCTAATTCTTCTGTAACGTTTTCCCATGTACTGCAGTGCGTTTTAATTCTAGTAAGTAGGGCTCTAAATGAAGCCATCTTTATGCCACAGCTCTCTCGAGGTTTTATGGATAAAAAGAGGAAAGTATGTGTCTTTCCTTTTGATATTCTCCTCTTTCAATTTTTACTTTAACATCTAAGTAGTTTATTTCCATTTCATTTTCTCTTACTTTCTTTATCTTCAGCCCCAAACAATAGTGTATAGGAAAGACACATACATTCCTCTTTTTATTCATAAAACCTCGAGAGAGCTGTGGCATATAAAGATGGCTTCATTTACAGCCCTACTTACTAGAATTAAAACGCACTGCAGTACATGGGAAAACGTTACAGAAGAATTAGAGTGAATTATACGACAGGCAGAGGCGCATGGATACAATCGGAATATTATACTAAAACTATGGAGAGGTATAGAGAACAAAATAGGTAGAAGTGACAGTAAGCAGAACAGAGAACAAGAACGGAATGAAAGAGAAGATAGCCCCTATATTTTAGAAAACAACCCATTGACTATAAAATATAAAAATAAAATACAGAAAGCGACGGGAAGAAAAATAGCCTTTTCAAGGAGGAACACTATCTTTAATCTTACTAGAAATGATAAGGATAAATGAGAACCCTTAAATATGCCAGGAGTATACCAGATACCAATAGACAACAGTGATACTAATGAAGAAGAAATATATATAGGGTCCACAATTAGATCGGTTAAGAAGAGACTACAAGAGCATAAGTCAGACAAATAGAAACAGAAGGCTACAATGGCACTAGCGCAAAGAACAATGAATTTCGACGCTATACCAAAATGGAATGAAACTAAATTGATAAATATGATTCAAAACCCAGAGAAGCTAAAAATGGCAGAAACAATAGAAATGTACGCAAAGAAGGCGGAAGGCAAGAAAGTCATTAACTATATAGAACCGGAATGTAAGATACAAAATTAAAACAGAAAATAATTAGGGCAACATGTGATATTTATTGTAGATAGGATATCAAGCAATAAATTGGATCATATATTTACGCTGATTGGTAAGTGCAGTTGGCATTCATTTTGTCGGAAACATTTATAATTTTTTTTTAAATAATGTAGTAAAGTATTTTACATATAAGCTAATTATAGAAAATGAAATTTCGACAATTTTAGCAACAAAATTTCTGACAGCATAAATTAGTTTTTGGTATTTAAAATGCATTTTTAACATCATTAATGTATCACTTTTGGAATATTACAAAAGCAGCTTTGTATAGGTAATTTTTTTATGTACAACATGCTTAAATATTTTTCCCGGATTTCATAATCAGAATGGAAGATTAAGTATATTATTAGTATACGTGTTTTTTCGATAAGGATTATCACATGAAATGTTTCTCTTAAATCATAACTACCGTATACATGTACTGTATTCATATTTACTATATTGTTTATGATTTTATCAGCGATAATAATACCTACAAATATATTTAAATGACAATTAAAATAAATTTAATTTGAATAGATTTAATCCGGCATTCTGTGATCCAGCATGTTTTTAACTTTCACTGCCGCATTCTTTAACTTTGGCCTATTTCAGGCGAGTCAAACTCATTTTAATTCAAGGGGCATTTAATAAACCTGTAAGATTGTCGCAGGCCACATCATATTTAATTTTTTTTTAAATTACATTTTAGAGCAAGGATTCAGAAATATAAATAGGATAATATAAAAACATTGTGTAATCAAATGAATATTTTGCAAAAATATATTAATTATTACAATTGCTTATATTAATTACTACAATTGCTTATTAATAACTACAATTGCTTAAATTGCTTTTAATTATTTTGCAAAAATATATTAATTATTACAATTGGTTATATTAATTACTACAATTGCTTATTAATAACTACAATTGCTTAAATTGCTTTTAATTATGCATGTTTTTTTTAATTTAATTCTTCGCTATCAATCATTAATTTTCTATTAAGAATTAAAAGTCGCATTTTCTGTACAAAAACAAAAGCTTTCATTAAAATTTTATAAAATTAAATATCCAGAACTACTAACATTTCTAAATGAGTTAGTAACACGACAAATAAATCATTAACAAGCCCATTAGCACGTCCTTTTTAGACGTCCTTCAAAGAGGGATTGTTTGGAACTTGATTATTGTATTTGGCTATCAAAAAATAGAGATTCTCATTTATGACTTTTTGTGTTTTTGGTAAGAAATTTCGTACAAAACGATGTAGTTCTTGCAGAAAACATTTAGTTTGTGTCACCAATCCGAAAGCCATCTTTACGTATATATCCTGTAAGGCCAATCGAAAAACGTACAACAAATTTCATTAAAAACAAACTAGTGCATCATAGTTTATTATATAGCTATGAAGCGAGAATTACTTTCTATTATCTCATAAAATATTGTCCTCATTTTCATTTTAGTTGAGAGCGTTGGGGGGCCATAAAAGATCACTTCGAGAGCCGCCAGTTTGACACCCCTGGCCTATTTGATATAACAAGCAGTTTGAAGTTAAGTCAAACATATGTTTTAATACATTTAAAGGCTATAATTGATTAATTTTAATACAAATTTCTTGATACTTTTATAACTTATTAATCTGTATTTTTCATATTTTTATGACCAAATAAATTTCGATTATACGTATTATTCACGAAAAAGTTAAAAGAACACTGCTATTCTCGAAAAGTAGGATAAAATAAATTTTTTTCTTCGGAGTAATTTCAATTTAAATAATTTTTTTTTGTTTATAAACCAATAATTAATATGTTTAGTTTTTACTTGTATACATATTATCATGATATTTCTGAAAAAAAAAAAAAAAAAAATAGAGTTTTCTAACATTTCATATATTATTTACTTTATTTTAATGTAACCAGTTTAAATAATCAACAAAAAAATAATAAAAAATATCAATTTTTTAACGGATTCGCTTTATAAAATTAGAATTAACGATCTTGTGATAAAGTATTAATCAAAAATTTCTTTATTTATGCGAAATTTAATAAATAATTTATGAAAATACTCATTAACTCTAATACCGTATAATAAAAAATAAATATTATAAATTGCATGTAGCTGTATACAGAAATACCCCGCTTAACGCTGTTTCGATATAACGCGTTTTTTTCGAATTCTATATTTTTTATTGATTCACTTTAGCGCGGTTATTTATGATCAGTTAAAAAATAAAATAAGGAAGAGTAAGCATATTTTAAGATTCAAAAAATTTTAAACTAAGAAGAACATTCTAGTTTTAAAAGTGTTAAGATTTCAGATATTATAATGAATAAGCTTTTATCAAATGCAATCCGGCCGACAAACAATTTCCATTACGAAAGTTGAATTTTACCATTAAATCATTAATACCATTAATGTTGATTGAAACTATGAGAAATTTTACTAAATTTCTCATAGTTTCAATCTACAAACTTAATCAATCCAGTTTGATATACGATCAAAGTAGGACATTTATTGTTTATGTTTGAAAGTGAAGGACGGAGGACCAAAGGTCAAATTGTAGGACACGTTCTCCTAAAGTAAGATGTCTGGTAACCTAATTATATAGGATGGCTAATATACAGTCAACGTAACTGATAATTATCCGCCGGATCAAGAAATTCGACAGGTGCTATAATTGTTTGAATCCTGTCGGTTCCTCTTAATATTTGAATATTCTAAGATATTTTCTTGAAATATGTGGAAAAAAAAACAATTAAACGAACAAAGTGAATAAATAAGGATGTTTTTATGATTAATTACTCACTTAGTTTAAATGAATCTACTTAAAGGAATGTATAGTATGTGCATAAAGGAAAAAAATTAATCTCACGTAATGATAATTAACTACAGAAAAAGTATTTAAATGTGAATCATGCAGAACATTATAGTTACAGTACTTGATTTTGATTTTCATCACAGTTTTGCATATTTTAGATGTAGAACTGTGATAAAAAGCAAAATCAGAGCAGAAAAACAATTAAATATAAATCAAAGATCATGTTTTAGATATAAATATAAATTTTATTTATTTAAAACCATTTTTGTAGATTTTTTAAATGAATTTATAGAAATTGAGATAGTAAATTATAATTGATCTGATCCCAGATGACAGGATAAAAGGGGTTGGAATGTTGCACTTGAATCACTTCCAGTATAAGGATTTGATCAATGATATAAATCTTTATAATAAAATTGCCCCCCTTAAAAATAGAATAAGATGATAACCAAAAACAATTAATTTAGCTTCAGATTCGAACTTTTGACAATTTTTTCTTATTTTTTTTTTCCTCTTTTTTTTTTATTTTATTGTTCTTTTTCATTGTTGGATTTTTAGTATTATAGGGGGCTCTTATTGTACTTTATTGTATACTGAGAGAGAATTATAGATAAATAAATAAATAAAATTTGAAAGGAGATCACGATTGAACTTTAAATGGTCTACTTCGGGAAATAAAGTGAGACAAAAAAGAATAGAGGAAAAAAATATTCTCGAAAGAATATTTTTTTCCTCTATTCTTTTTGTCTTCAGTAAATAAGATGATAATATTGCACAAGGCAGAACGGATATACCAAAATGTCTGGACAAAAAAATAGCCAAAAATACAAAAAGTCTCTCTAGATAAGTTCATTATTTGATTTGAATAAAAGACTCACTTCCTTTTCTTTTAAATTATCGGCTAACTCTATAACTTTAGATCAGGGGTTTCCAAAGTTTTGCCTAGGTGGGCCAAATTTTAAAATCCAAAATATTTGGCGAGCCAAAAAAGTGTTATGGAAAAATATGTTCAAATCGATAAAAAGTTAAACACCAAAGAAAGATTTATATTAATTTTATAGCATAATCATTCTTTATTTATGACAATAATTACTTTTTTGATAAAAAGTTAAACACCAGAGAAAGATTTATATTAATTTTATAGCATAATCGTTCTTTATTTATGACAATAATTACTTTTTATTAAAAACCGTTGAAAATAACACATTTCAAAAATAATTAAAAAAATAACTAAATAATTTCAAATAAAAACAGAAAAAAAATAATAAATTCAATCAATCTGAAGTGTGTGACTTGTGCAGTTGCTTTGGGTGCGTTCCAAACCTCAACAGACTAATCAGTGATGAGTAAAAAATCTCAGCAAACCGTTCCAAAATACAAAAAGCCAATCAGTATTGAGCTCATCAAACGGTCATACTGTAATCGCTTTTGAAAGGTGGCGAGACTGTTGACACCGGTTTACACCGTTTATCCAACGTCGCGGGAAAAATAGTTCCTACTAGATGATAAGATTTTAAAAGTTAGAGAGTGTAACAAATCGTTATCATCGTTGTTGTTTACTAGCAAATAAATTTTAGTGCTTTCTAATGATGCTAATGAAGTTATAACATTCATTATTTTCTTCTTCATCACCATGTTAACCGCCATCTTATCTCCATATTCAGCAAGTCGTTCCAGAAACAAACTGATGTTGAGTTATTTCTGACGTCAAAAGAGACTAATCACTGATGACTTACTGTTGAGGTTTGGAACTCACCCTTTCGACTAATCACTGATGACTTACTGTCGAGGTTTGGAACTCACCCTTTCTTTTAATAATATCATTGAGCCTTGGTTCTAAATCGGTTGAATGTATTCTTAGCATCGCTTGTAAAAGTTCATCAGTTAATTTTGATCTCAATTTGGATTTATTAACATGATTGTAAAAGTTTTATTATAAGTAATAATACTCACAATCATAAGTATTAATATAGTGGATCGGGGGAAGTCGCCATACTTTAGATTTTTGACCCTAAAACTCATATTAAATTTGAATATTTGCCTTTCATATTTTTTTGTACTTAAACTTACAAGTGTTATGCATATATGACTCCATCAAATCTTTGATATAGCAATCGGGTAATTTTTTATTATTTTTAAAAAAAAGTTACAATTAGTCATCTTACCCCGAATATTCCGGGTAAGATGCCACTGCGCTTTTCATGTTATTCACTTTAATAAATAGCCAAAATGAACTCTTTAATCATCCAACAAACTTCTTGTTCACTATACCATGTATATTTTACTAGAATAAATTATTAAATTCTATAAAATTACAAGAATTAAATAAAATCAGCTATTTAGATATTGTATACATCCACGGTGGTTAAGTTGCGGTTTTTGAGCCACATTCAACTCTTTGATGCCTTTAGTGTGGCTCTTTTAACTGAACAATTTTTAATTATAATATATGATCAAATTTATTTATTTTTTGTAAAAATGTAAATTATCTTTATAAATTCAAGATCGCGGATGATCTGACATGGCAGGCCGCATTTCTAGGGTTTGAGGGCCGCACTTTGGGAACCTCTGCTTTAGATGGATTTTTAGATCTAAATATCGCATCACCTGGACATTGCTTCTATTTTATATTTTATCTCGTTCGATAGTTAGATAATATTCATGCTTTATTTCATATGTAATTAAAATTAACTCTTAGTTGAAATTATTCATGCCCTTAGCAAAAATATGGTTACTTTTATATTTAATCTTATTTCAATAGGTGAAGAAAAATGGGAAAAAATGCACCAGGCAAAGCTAATAAATTATCACTACAAAATATAGATGGGTTTTTATTAACAACTGGCTTTCCAATTAAACATTTCCAGCAAACAATTTCCTTTAAACCCAGGGAAGACGACATCATCATCGCTGGATATCCAAAATCTGGCACCACTTGGATGCAATATATCGTATGGGATATTATTAATAAAGGAGCTCCTCTGCCTGCAGCCAATGAAATGTGGACTAAAGAAGTCCCTCATCTAGAGATGGTTGGTACTGATGGATTAGAAAATCTTAAATCGCCTCGTTTACTCAAAGTTAATTTACCATTTAATCTCACGCCATATCATCCATCAGCCAAATATATTTATGTATTTCGCAACCCTTGGGATTGCTGCATTTCAGCATCCAACATGATGAAAGAATACGATGATGATTTTTCCGAAGGTTCATTCGATGAATATTTCGAATATTTCATCACGGGCCAAGTGACGCATGGCGATTACTTCGATCATTTACTTTCCTGGTACACTCGTTGGAACGATCCTAATTTTCTCTTTATTACTTACGAAGAAATGAACAGAAACACTCGAAATGTAGTTTTAAAAATCTCTCAGTTCATGGGAGATGAATATTATGAAATATTAAATAAAAATGAAGAAATCTTAGAAAATATCCTTCGACAGATGCAATTTGATCATATGAAACAGAATTGTCCTGCCTTAATTTCAGAAATTTCCAACTGTAATACGAAATCTCCAAAGAAAATCGATTTTTTTCATTCGGGAAAAATAGGCCAATGGAAAGATTACTTTAAAAAAGATCAAATGGAGAAAATGAAGGAAAAATTCTTACAAAAATTAGGTAAAACTGAAATGTTCACAATGTGGCGTAATACTGAGTGTTTTGATTTAATGGATTTAAATCTGCAAGTTTAATAATTATTCATAATTGACTTCAAATTTTATTTTAATTTTTAATTAGACTATTATTCATTTCTTTGCTTTATGAAATCAATAAATATGATTTTCTTATTTAGTGTAAAATTATTAAATGAATTTTATATAAACTAATTCAATTATGACATTTCAATACTGTATAATAACGATTTTGGTGAAACATATAACTTACAAAATATTTTTTGTAGTTGTTGATTATTCTCAGATTAGCTACGTGCAGTTTTATATTTCTAATATCTTTATTGAAAGTGATGTGGAAGGACAAGAACTTTAAAATAAATATATAGATATATCAGAAATTTCCCAAAATATTGTAAGCATAAATTAAACGTTAATTCATTTAGATATTAATGAATGAAAATCTCAATATTTCAAACAAGTGTCTTAAAAATCTTTTTTCAAATTTCGATAGCGAAAAAAAAAATGATTATTTGCATTTCAGTTTTCTCATTTATAAATTTTTCTCCTAATAATTTTGTATGCGATGGATGGGGGCGTTTTTCAGCACAAACTCTCTCAAATCGCTACTTGCTACTTGCAATTCTTTTACAATCACTAAACGAGATCGTTATTTTGTCTTTAAAACGCTACGAACAGAAAGTTTCTGGATACATGGATATATGTACTATGTAAATATTACATAAAATAAATAGTATTATATCAAAATTCTTAATGGTACAATTATTCTAATCAATACCATGGAGTATAGAGTAATGTTTCTTCTAGTTAGGAATATCTGCCTAACGAACCTTTGTACATGAGCATGCCATTTCGTTTTCAAGTTATGAAAATTTCCAAAAATTGCACAGTAATTTTAAATATTACGATTGGATATAGTATAGTACTTCACACAGTACTTCAGATTAGCAGAATTTCCATCAACAATTCTTGCATTATAATCGGATATTTATAATAAAATCTCTGAAATATAAAAATTTTAAAATGTCATTTAATAACAGATATTCGCTATATATCATATATTAAGTTGTATAATGCGGTACTATTGCTTTAAGCATAAAATAGACTTAAAGTAACCAACAAAACTTAGTGAATAACTGTTTGTAACTCGAGGAATATCTCTATTTAAATTTACTTATAAAGCTTTATGGGTACAAGATGTAGTATTCGATGCATAAATTAACTGATTTTATTCTAAACTACTGAATACTGTGTTGTGAAATATCATGCAGCTATTTTTGAGTATTTATTTATTGGAGATTATCGAAAGCTATATGTATGATGAATTAAATTCAGATATTAAATCTTTGAAAAAATAGGAATTTTTTGCAATTTGCCACATATTTTATTAATGCCCCATTTTCAATATATAGTAGAATTTAGCTTAACAGAATAATACATTAAATCTTTGAAAAAATAGGAATTTTTTTGAAATTTGACACATATTTTATTAATGCCCCATTTTCAATATATAGTAGAATTTAGCTTAACAGAATAATGGAGGAATGGGTTGGGTTAATAATTGAAAACTCTCGTCTAATGAATTTTCATTAAAAATATAATATAGTACTTATAATACGCATCATATATTATTAAAATAGAAAACTTATTGGCATCATTTATATATCACGAAGAGCATTGTTTACTTCTTATAATGCTCTTGATTTGAAATGGTTCACTGGGATACAGAGATATCAAAGTTAGAGATGGAAGAGTTTGTCGTAATGATTCAACATTCAAATCTTTCATAACCGTGGCAATAACGATCTTCATTTTCATCATAGCCAAGCGATATCCTGTAAAATATTCCTTAATCAGTCGTATACAGTCAAAATTTTCTTGCCGATGCAGTGGTGATAGAATTATTTAAAAGTAGGCCTAGAGGTAATTATTCGATCTGATAAGTAAAAATATCCTCACCCAAGCATATTCTATGTGACGTATACAGTCAAAATTTTCTTGCCGATGCAGTGGTGATAGAATTATATAAGTAGGTCTAGAGGTAATTATTCGATCTGATAAGTAAAAATATCCTCACCCAAGCATATTCTATGTCCTGAAGCGAAAGGAATGAATGAGTACTGGTGCCTATATCCTGAATTTTCAGGTAAAAACCTGTCCGGATTAAATATCTCAGGATCCGGGAAGACGTCTGGATTATGATGCTGATGGTAAATCGCTATGACGTAAATACAATCTTTAGGATAAACATCTTCTCCTGTTTAAAAATAAATAAATTGTTGATCCAAACTGTACAGAAAGAAAACAGGTTATTAGATTAAGAATTTACCAATAGAGAGACATTGGTTTGGTTTTCTCGAAATAAATGGGATGGCGGGATATTAAGAAAATTAAAATTTATATCACAATTTTCTATTAACAAATTTTTACTGTCCGCTAGGTTATCTATTATTAATAATAAATTGGCAAGAAAACTATTCCTAATATTTCGAATTTAATCTCTTTTAGATAAAGAATCGTGAGGCATTCCTCTCTAAATTAATTTTATAGTTAATCTGTAGGTAATTTGATTACCTACTGATTAATCGGTAGGTAATCTGTAATCGAACATCTGATCGATTAATCGATTTTTCCTAGTCGATCTGAAAACTTGAGCCACTTTATCTGTGTCAGTCATCAAATCATTTTGATATATTGAAATGAACAAACCATCCTACAAAGAAGAGTTCCCTTAGATGGAAATTAAATAACATTTCAGTGTAGCTGCCATTGTGAGTTTTGAATCAATTTTATATCATTAAAACAAAAATATGATAGCAAAATTAGAGGCAATTTAAAATGACTTCCTAAAGCAAATTAGCAAATATAAATAATGTAAATAGGCATATTTATTAAAACTAAATCCAGATCTATACTTTAGGATAGATCTGGATCCTGGAAGCGACTTTGGAAAAATACTGAGGAACAAAAGACGACAACATTAATCCAACTACAGATATAAGCAGAAGAGAATGAGAGCTGCAAAAGAGGGATGTGCAAGAGAGCAGGGTAAGCTCTATGAAAACTATTGAAAAGTTGTTTCTATTTTATTCATCCTATTTTCTTTTAATTTTTCAATCGTTAAATTGAAGAGAAGGTTGAATTCTTCAATTTGACGATTGAAAAATTAAAAGAAAATAGGATGTTATCACGGGAATACCGAGCTATTAATCCATAAGTCATACAGAACTGCTTTTGTTTCACTAAATCAATCAATTTTTCGTCTTCTATTACAAAATGCAATAAAAAATGAAAACACTGAAAACCTGAATTGAAAACTGACACTTACTCGGTGTTCACGCTTTCTAAAACTCTTTTTTGCATATTAAATCGATAACTGAACGAGTCCCGGAAAAATAACGTTAGAGACAAAAATCGGATGAGACTCATTCCTGAAACAGACATCTTGGTGATCCCCTGCCTAAAATTAGTATTCCAAGTTTTATCTTTCTCATTGTGGTTCAGATAATTTAGTGTTCACTAGAAACAGTTCCGTTGAAAAACGCTGAACAAATTATTTTGAATACTCGGCTCATACATGTGCCGTGCTGTTCACGCTACTGTATAAATAGATCTTAAAACTGATCGTCGTTCTATCACGTGATCAATATAGCTCGTCCGTAAATCATTATTTTTACAATTTAAAATCAATTAAAATCCGATATTAATATAATTGAAATTAATAGAATTATAAGTTCATATATAATATAAATAATAAGAAGTAATTTATTTAATTAATTAAAGATAGAAGTGCCAATAGTTATCCGGTTTCCATTTTTACAGATGATCTATAGACAGTTGTTATTGGGTAAATTAATCGATTGAACAAAGTTTTTTCTGTTGATTAGTCTGTTTGTATCAAATACCTGCAAGCAATATCCGTCATCTGGCACCGTGTAAAAATGGTCTATTTAAGATCTTATATATAATATAAATTATGCAATACTGCAGTATATTAACTATTTAAAGAAACTAATATCGAATTATAATTATAGAATCGATGCAATTATTAAAACTGATTAATTCCAAACAAACATCCAAAGCGTGGAAACGCTTCGGCTTTCCAATCTGGAGGACCCGGGTTCGAGTCTCGGGTCCCACCCCTTGAAAATATTTATCATGGGGTCCGGGCCCGGCCCTTCGATCCCCGTCCTCCACAATCCGGCTGACCCGCCCGTCGATCCCCGTCCTCCACAATCCGGCTGACCCCTCCGCAGGGGTGGGCAGCCTGTGGAAGGGCTTGTTTCGCCCCGTCACTTAGTATTCTCCCTGAATGGAAAGTGGCATCATCTGTTAACAAAAAAAAACCAAACATTCTTCAATTACAATAAATAAATAAATAGTATTGGATAACAATGTAATTCAAGGATGTCTGGTTTGAATGGTTAATTCCAACCAAAGTCATCCTTGCATTATAATAAATAAATAATATCGGAGATCGTTGCAATTCAAGGATGTCTACTTTCAATGAATAATTCCAACCAGTCATCCTTGAATTATATGATAAATAAATAATATCGGAGATCGTTTCAATACAAGGATGTTTAGTTTCCTTTTTTCATTGTACTTCTTTTAAAGAATTTTAGATACATATTTTCATATTCTGTGTTAAAATGTAGCTGAAATTACACATTTTAATAAAGTAGTCTATATTTATAGCATCATTTGTTGCATAATTATATTCCAATAGTATTAAGAATATAATTATGCAACAAATAAAGTTAAAATACTGTAGACACTATTGTAACTTTATTTAATTTCATTTTCAACTTCAATTCCATGACTAAATTTAACATATTTCCAAAGTTTTTCTAAACAGGATATCCTTAAGTTACATCATATTTAGGTTCCAGAATGATGTCAAAGCTCGAAAATGTTCATAAGTCGAAGCACTGTTTTTTTTACTTATCAATACATGTAATGCCCTATAACTGTCATGTTCATGCATAACTGCAGTAATATAAATGAAACATTTATAACTACAAGAAATACTGTAAAGTCTTATTTTGAAAAAGAAAACATTCTTTTTTTTCTACAAAAATATGCTACTAAAGAGCCATAGTCCAAATTAAACAGTGAAACTTTGGATAAAATTCAAATTCAAAACAGTTCAAATGTATGCAAATCCGAAGAGCTATAATTTCGGATATAAGTAGCCTGCAAGTTATATGAATTTAGTATTGTTATCTGTATTGCCACCTGAACGGTTTTCCACCGGACAGTCTGGTTGTTCGAATAATTGGTTCATTTGTCCAGTTTTCTTCGAAATTGAAAATTTATAAAAAAAAATTTTATGATACACTTGTATTTAAATTTCAAGAGTTTTGTTAAACGACGATATTAGTTCCAAATATCACCGCAAGGAGTGAACCGCAACGAGAAGAAATATCACTGCAAAGAGTAAATACGAAATATATTTTTAAGGCAATAAATAAAACATGAACCTATTATTATTATATTCTATGATTTTTATGAATTTTTTTTATTTTTATATCATATTGATTAAAAATTATTTAATATTTACATTAATTATTATTTGTATCTTTATCAGAAGTTGACTTTTTTCTTGTTTCTATATTATTTTATATAACTAATAAACATTGTACGAAAAAATTTTTTTAGTGTCCGGGTTTCCATCACTGACTAGGTGGCAACACTGAATATGTCAATCAAAAATGTGGTTTTACTGATTTTATCGATAGGAATTCTGTTCTGGACTATTGAAGTGAATTGCTTTGTTTATTAAAGATAGAACTATGCCAATATGTTATTTATTATTACTACTATTATTATTAATGACTAACCTAATAATAATAATTTTTTCTTTCAAACTTACCGTATACAATACCAAGAGTGTATTTTTTCATCAAATGAACAAAATCCGCATTTTCTAGATTATCCTTTAATTCCTCTGTTAAACTTTTTGCATGATTTTCAATTTTTGAAATACAGTGATACCTCGGATTACGAACGTCTCGGATTTGGCCTTGAAAGTTCTTTCTTTGAAAAGGGTTTAGCTATCTTCATGTTAGAAAATGCACTTTCACACCAATTACTACCAAACGTTGATATTACTTTCCAACCAAAATCACAAAAGTTAGTTAGATTGATTAGATTACGCCGCCATATCATCATGGGATATACTGTATCTGGTGGCGGCCACTTGTAGAGCCCATCATAGGCTGGCCAACACCCGTGATGGGGTCAACCGGATGATTGGGGTTCAACGGGCTGGGCCAGGACCCCTCCTGAAAAACTGGAGGTGTGGGACCCGGATTTGAACCCGCTCCAGGGTGGTAAGCCAAAGCTTTACCACGCGGCCATCCGGCCGACACTCCTGAAAAATTGGAGGTGTGGGACCCGGATTTGAACCCGGATCCTCCCAGGTGGTAAGCCAAAGCTTTACCACGCGGCCATCCGGCCGACACAAAAGTTAGGAAAACGTTCTTTAAATAAAGCAGTTTACCCAAGTGATTTGTTATGAAAATGTCATTTTCCCATTGCTACTAATATATTCGATTTTCATTTTCTATTTTACGTTTTTTTTCTCACTCATTTCACAAATGCAACGAACTCGTGGTAAAATAAAAATAAGATTAAAACAGAATTTCACAACGGTCACACAATCACTGAAACAATGAGTGTTAGAAACCAAAAAAAATAACTAATATTAAGACAGTCACAATTCAAAATTTTAAACTGAAATAGCTAAAACTAAAATTGGCGTGATTGAAAATCTTATAAAATGTGATGTCGTTGATAGCTTATCCATCATTAAATAATTACTAATAATTAAGAAAAATTAATTGAGTTAATATAATTCAATTTTAGGATTCTTTTTATTAACCACTTTAAAAAAGTAATAAATAAAATTGAAAAAAAAAACATTAAAAAGTAATATTATATCACAAATCGTGAAAGCCTCGCAGGCCGCCTTTTGACAGCCCTGTTCTAAAATCTGGGCGGTAAGGAGCAAATGTGCAGGAAGTTAGGTGTCTAAATTTGAGGCAGCATTCAAGCATAGGGTCACATTCTTCTATGGGACCTGCGGACTGTGGAGTGAGCAAGGATAGGTAATGATACTTTTCGGCAGAATGAGCACAGAGACTACATTTGGTAACAAACAACTTCCTTTATTAGAGAGAGAGAGTTTACATTGGTAACAGTATTTTCGCCGCTCAGCGGAAATCCGCGAAAATCGATTTTGTGGTTACAAATAAATTTTCGCGAATAGTCGAATACGCGAATACGGAATCTGCGAATAATGAGAATTGACTGTATTACATAATTTACGTATATGAGATCTCGGACGATATAAAACAAGCTTATGGCCTACCTGCAGTCGGTGGAGTGAGTAAGGACAGGTAATGAGACTGAGACAATGACGAACACAGAGACTACGTTTGTAACAACAAACAACTTCCTTTATTGGAGAGAGAGAGAGAGAGAGAGTTTTACAATAATATACCCAGGGCCGGATTTACCTATAGGCCGAATAGGTTTTAGGGGCACCAGAACTATCAATCAGTTTTTAACTTTTATAAACTATTAATAAGAAAAAATGGGTTTTTATTAAAGGGCTAGATAGAAATTAAAATTTTAAAGATTCCTTATAAATTATAAGGAGCCTTTAAAATTAGACGTAGCTGATTTGAACTTTTAGGGGCTCAAAAGCCTTGCTCATCCTAGGGCCCCCAAAAATGCAAATCCGGCTCTGAATACACCCGACAATTATGGTCGGAGAACAAATACCTGTATCATGCAGGGTTTTCCTTGGATTTTCTTTAGGTATAAGTTCGATCTTCTCTCTTTCATGGCACAGTTCCTCTTTCTCCTTTCGGTGGGGAGTTGACGTTCCTCTCGGGGAGGGGCTCGGTGTGATTCTTCGGCGATTCCTATTAAAGTCCGGGACACCAGTAGTTGGAGATTGTTCTGTCATGCACCTTCTCGCTGATCTGGTCGACTTTACCCTGCGTTCTCCCGTCTCGAAGATGGCGGTAGGTTTTGGCGTAGTTGGATGATCAACTTGTGCGAAGATGTTGGACCATTTTTATTCTTTGTATGGGCGAGGACCGACTCGTTCTCCTCTCGTTCTTTTCTTTTTCCCGCAACCAACAACCCCGATGCAGGCGGCTGATCCCCATTTTAAACATCCCGAGCCCGGGACCGAAAACGTGACATTTCGTCCAAATCTTCGGACCTCGGTGCTTTTTTTGTCAACAGATGACGCCACTTTCCATTCAGTAAGAGTACAAAGTGGCGGGGTGAAACAAGCCCTTCCACAGGCTGCCCACCCCTGCGCTTTTGGGAGTCGGAATCGGAGTCGGATTTTATTTGACAGGTGGAGTCGGAGTCGGATTTTTTTAAAAGGGTGGAGTTGGAGTCGGATCTTATTTGACAGGTGGAGTCGGAGTCGGAGTCGGATTTTTTTTTAAAAGGTGGAGTCGGATCATTTACTATCCGACTCTTCAACGCTGCTGCCAAGTCGAAGAGGATTTCCTTTTATGGCGTTGGGAGGTCTTCGTTCTTCAAGGAGAGAAAAGTTCGCTATCTTCTTTGGGCACAGTTCTTTGGTGATTGTAGTTATCAGAATAATTATTATTGATTCTTG
Organism: Olivierus martensii; assembly: GCA_000484575.1. Lineage (NCBI taxonomy): Eukaryota > Metazoa > Arthropoda > Arachnida > Scorpiones > Buthidae > Olivierus > Olivierus martensii. Next base: position 36,196 of record AYEL01076382.1, read on the forward strand.
GGAGGTGACTGTTGTTGACTTTGCAGGGGAAGTTCGACTCGATCGACGACGGGCGATATCTGCGTCGTTTACCTTCCGTCTCTCCTTGTCTTCCCTTTTTCTCTCCCCGATGCGTGCGGCCGATCCCCTTTTTAAATTTCGTCGAGCCCGGACCGAAAACGTGACATTTCGCTCAAATTCTCGGACCTCGGTGCTTTCTGGCTATTATCTTCTACTGCATGTGGGGTCTACTGCGTTATTCCCTGGACATCTGCACCAGCACGGTCATTCGTCCGCGATACGTAATCTCTTTTTGTTTCGAGATTTACGATCTTAGGGACGAAGTTTCCACGGTCCTTTCTGGCTATTGACTATTATTTTCTTCTGCAGGTGGGGTATACTGCGTTAGTCCCTGGACATCTGCACAAGCACGATCCTTCGTCCGCGATACGTAATCTCTTTTTGTTTCGAGATTTACGATCGAAATACGGACGAAGTTTCGCGCAAGATAGCGTAGATCGGTCGGTGCTCAACTGTTCTTTTAATCTTAAAAGTTCTTTATTCTGTTTTTTTTCAATTGCGGACACCTGCACCAGCACGGTCCTTCGTCCGCGATACGTAATCTCGTTTTGTTTCGAGATTTACGATCTTAGGGACGAAGTTTCGCTCAAGATAGCGTAGATCGGTCGATGCTTAACTGTTCCTTTAATCTTAAAGTTCTTTATTCTCTTTTTCTCAGTTGCGGAGGACCGAGTACCTCGGGCCAGCTGCGGGATAAACACAACCCACGGCGGTCTATTCTTTAAAGTGCACTCCCGTTGAATTATGATGAGGAGTGGAGTGAGTGACATTTTCCAGCAGGTCAAGCTCCGCATCCCCACACATTATATAAAGTTATTTCAGTACTTCAGTTACGAACAAAACTTACGTAAGAATTATGTTCGTATCTAGAGGATGCCTGTACTGTATAAGAGTGTAGTATTAAGTTTTGATTACTCATTATAAAATATAATTTCTTAAAATATGTAATTCAGAAACATCAGAATTTGCTCATAATCATTATCGTAATTAATGATTTCTACTTAAACATGATAAACTCATGCCAAAGCATTTACTGGATAAATATTTTTAATAGAAATTTGTTAGGTTTTTTATAGGTTACAATAAAATAGCATACTTTTCTATTTGCCTGTTAATTTATTCATCATATCATCGATTAGTAAGTTTTAAATCCTGATTTAATCGCTTTAAAATATTATTAATCCTAATTTTAACATTATTTTTAATCGAAAATGAAAATCTCACTTTGATGACACATTCCAGATACGACCTTCTATAGCAGGCCCGAATTCCGTGTCTCCGCACGTATACTGTATGCCAGTACAATTTGACACAGATGTTATTGTGAAATAAGGATGTTAGTACTGTATAATTAACATTTTATGTTACTTTACATAAATTTAAATAAGCTTAAACTTTATCATTTGTCGCAGTTAGTCTCTTATAACGTCAGAAATAACTCAACATCAGTTTATTTCCGGGAAGACTTGCTGAGTGTGGTGATAAGATGGCGACTAACATGGTGATGAAGAACACAATAATAAATATTATATCTTCTTTAGCGTCATTAGAAAGCAATAAAATTTATTTGCCAATAAACAACGACGATGAAAATGATTTGTTACACGCTCTAACTTTTAAAATCTTATCTAGTATGAATTCTACTTCTTCCTCCATGTTGGAAAGATAATGTCAGTAGTCAGCACACTCACCACCTATAGAATACGATGACTGCGTTGAGTGTCTGATGTGCTCAACACTGATTGGCTTGTTGAGTTTTGGAATGGTTTGCTGAGATTTTCTACTCATCATTGGTTAGTCTGTTAAGGTTTGGAACGCATCCATACAAAGCTTATTAAATTCTCGCATTTAGCGAATGGCGTGGGTTGTTTTCGTCAAAATGACTTCAAATTGTAATCATAATCATGTTTCGCAATGAAACACAGCATTGTTATAATGTCAATTTGACGTAATATTTTACGAAAGCAACCTTCAACGTACACCATATATCAGAGTTTTTCAAATACCGGGTCGCAAAAATACATAAAATGGTGGCGACGAAACGATTAATCACGTGATGCGATATTTTTTTAAAGTTTTTATAAAACGCGTAATTACGCGGCACTAATGTTGGACAATAAAAATTTTTATTAAATAACTTGCTTCCTTTCTAAAATCGGACGGTTCATCATTAGTACCTTATATCTCCAAAGTTCTAACTTCAGTGCCGCATAATTAGGTGTTATATAACAACTGCAGTTATAATATTGCATCACATGCTGTATCTCGTGATAGAATTTGATAGCTCAGCATGATTTAATGATCACCTGATATTTCTGGGTATTTCTTTCTTCTCTATTCATATCGAGTGTTGAAATCGTAATAATAGAAATTATGCAAATTTAAATATTAAGATACTGTTCGTTCGCGTGAGGAAGGCACCTGAAAGGAATGTTAAGGACTGACGTCATTTGGGAGAGATCTATTTATCCAAAGAGGGGTGTCCAAGTGCTCACTTCCATGTGTACTTGCCATGTGCATGCATAACTGTTTCTTTGCGTTCATCTCAGTTTAAATAAATTATTAAATAATGGGCTCTATATCAAAAAGAAAAGTACTTCATAGTGAAGGTAAGTTAATACTTATTATATTAATAATGGAAATATTATTAAATTAAATTGTATATTTTTGTACGACATGGATAAAATTCCACCTAAATGTTATTTAAAATATTTATTAGGTAAAAACATCATTAAAAATGTTATGAAGTTTTTTGATGAAGAAGCTCTAGTTCTAAAAAATATTTATATCCAGTCACCCTAGCAACTAAAAGAGCTGCGGTAGCTACTGGTGTATCGGAAAGAACAATATTAAGGATTCGAAAAAAATGTTCAATACTAGATCCAAAAAATGACAAAAATTATTTACAATCGCCATCAAAAATAAAAAAAGTCATTTCAGAAAATAATATAAATAGTATTGATGATTTTGATAAATGTGTCATTCGTCGCACAATACACGAATTTTACACCATCGAAAAGAAAGTCCCAACGTTAAATAAGTTGTTACCTGGTTTTAAGTTTCCATACTTCAAATGATATGACAGATTACATCCCTAAAATGCTAATGGACTTGTCTGACGATCACGTGTCATCTATGTTTCCAACTTCCTCACGCTAACGGACAGTACTAATGCTATATATAGTTGAGGACTGACAAATCTTTGTTTACAAAATAAGACAAATTAGTAAATTAACTGCTTTTCTATCCGCTATCCGGCCGTCTGACGGATTCAGAGACTTTTTGAAAAAATCTGGATTGGGACCTGAATTCTCCAAGATGGAAATACGCTCGGCTGACTGCAAGAAGCTATAGCATTAGTTAGTCTAGGGCTGGATTCACACTGGTCTGAGACCATGTCTACGACTACGACCGTGACTGACAACTTGCGATAGAACATGCACATTGATCACGACCGGCCTCACGATTTTCGAATCAGCCAATAGCAACAACGTAAACAACAGCCAATAAGAGCTGATGTAGCATACAGCTCGGTAACAGATGGCCAAATGCCTCTTTTCTATTGGCTATCGTAATGACGTAGCCTCTGCGACCACGACAATATTCAGCAAGTTGAATATTGTCGTGGTCGCAGTAAAGAGTCGGGAAGCGAGGCCTGATGGGATTGTTTCTATAGCAACGGTCGCGGTTGTGGTCGAGATCGCTGTCGCAAGGCTAGTGTGAATCCAGCCTTACTTTAAGGTCAACTTTAATAGCCTAATAATTCTACTGATTTTATGAAAATTAATCAAATAGTTCAAAAGTTTCGTTAGAATTTTGAATGAAAAATGTTTATCATTTTAAAATGGCTGCAGTTAAATAGTTTTTAGTTAATAGATATTGTCCTTTTTCACTAGGATAGAATACTAAATGGCCGAGCTTAGTGTGAATCCAGCCTTACTTTAAGGTCAACTTTAATGGCCTGATAATTCTACTGATTTTATGAAAATTAATCAAATAGTTCAAAAGTTTCGTTAGAATTTTGAATGAAAAATATTTATCATTTTTAAATGGCTGCAGTTTTTAGTTAATAGATATTGTCCTTTTTCACTAGGATAGAATACTAAATGGCCGAGCGAAACAAACCAGCCATAGGATGCCAGCCTTGCAGAAAAATTAACCAGAATGAGGAGAGCTGGAAGCAATGAGATGGCCCATACTTCTAGAATAAATTTTCCATAGAATAGGACCCGAATCGAATCCGGTTTCCAAGGTCAAAAACCGAAGAATTACATAATTAATGAACCATCAATCAATTTCTATAGCTTGACTATGATACTAAATACCTTTAAAATTTATTAAATTATTAAACTATATTTTGAGTGTGTCTGCAAGTTAAATGCATGCTATTTTTAAATGTTGTAACTATAGATACAACGCAATTAATGATGATTTCGATGCTGTGTTGTAACTTAATAACACAGCATCGAAATCATCATTAATGGCAGAAAATAGCTGTAGAATTTCATGAAAATTTATTCATTAATTCAAAACTTATTAACATGGACGCATAAAATGATCATATATAGTAATAAAATCAGAAAGGTCTTTTCTTAGGTTTTCTCCAATGGGACTAGGAATGTCGGCCAGATTGGCCGCGTGGAAACGCTTTGTCTTTCCACTCTAGAGGACTCGGGTTCGAATCTCGAGTCCCACCCCTTGAAAATATTTATCATAGGGTCCGGGCCCGGCCGTCGATCTGCGTCCTCCACGTCCACGCAGAGGTGGGCAGCCTGTGGAAGGGTTTGTTTCCGTCCTCCATGTCCACGCAGAGGTGGGCAGCCTGTGGAAGGGTTTGTTTCGCCCCGCCACTTAGTACTCTTATTGAGTGGAAAGTGGTGTCATTTGTTGACAAAAAAATGGACTAGGAATCGAATCCGGATCTTGAATCTTATTTTTATTACATTATTAAACTTTTAGATTATATATATATATATATTATCTAAATAAACTATCTTATATTATCTATCTTATAAACTATAGATTCGGCATTTAAATTTTTTGGATGAAAATCTTCTTTAATTTTAATTTTCAAAAATATTTCGATTTTAAAATTTGTTTATCTTATAGCAAGAATAGAAAAATATATCTTTGTAATTATCGTTTTTAAAAATATCATAAACGGTAGGAACAGATAACATATCTCGAAAAATTAATCACTACTATAAATACAAAAATTATGTATTTTTATTTTATTTTTTTTATGAAATTTGGAATAGAAGTGACAAACAATAATATTTACTTGAACTTTGGAAATTAAATTTATCTGCAGTCTGCAGCATAAAAATATTTTTGCTTTAGTGCATTTCGCAAAAATGGCTTCGTCCTTGAAGAGATACCATCGGCCGGATGGCCGCGTGATAAAGCTTTGGCTTAGCACCCTGGAGGATCCGGGTCTCCACAACCCCATCCTTCAATCATCCGGTTGACCCCATCATGGTGTTCGACAGCCTATGATGGGTTCTATAAGTGGCCGCCGCCAGATACAGAATATTCCATGAAGGTATGGCGGCTTAATCTAATAACCTAACCTGATCTGATGAGATACCACTTATAAAATGCAATAAGTATCTGTTAATACTGTTCTTGGACGATTTTAAAATTAAAAAAATTATCTTTAGAACTCAGTTATTACATATATTCAAAACTTGAAAGAATTTCTCCAGTTTGTATTTTATTATTGACTGATATAAAAAATCGTAGAAAATTAAAAGTTTAGAAATAAATCTATGTACCTAATAACAAGGTTTTTATTTATTATTTTATCTGTAACAATGGAATATTATCTTTCGTACATTTTACGTCAATATAGCTAAATTCAGATAATGCTTTATCATTCAGTGTTTTAATTAATCATGATCATCACCTGCAGTAATGTCATTGAGTAATCAATACTATCGTAAGGTCGAAGCTGTTGTTGTTAAGATAATATTATTATCAATGATTCCGTAAATGTTTGGAAAATTACTATTTACTGTTAGCAAAATAAACAGAAAAATGATTTTAAACGAATTGTACCATATTTCTGAAGGTAATTGTAGTTTTTCATAGACTAATTCGTAAAAAATAAACTTTTATAAATGTTATATATTGAAGTGATTAAAGTATTAATTTTAACAACAAAATAACAATTTATATACAAAATTTCTCATAACTACATGAGTGCATGTATGACGGTCAACGTCCAACACCAAAAATTAACATAGGGAAACAGTTTACAAGTGTTGCCAGGGGCAGCCGGATGGCCGAGTGGTAACGCTGTCGGCGTGCCAGGTAGGAGGACCCGGGTCTGGTCCCGGCCCGGTAATCCTCGTCCGTCACCATCCGGCCCCCCTCCACGAGTGTGGGTACAGCCCGTGGTTGGAACTGGCCTCGCCCCCTTAGTAATCTCCCTGATTGGAAAGTGGGCGTAAAATATGCAAACCTTAGTAATCTCCCTGATTGGAAAGGGGGCGTAAAATATGCAAAAAGAACCTCATAATCCAAGATACCTTGTATTCCGTAAAAATGAAAATAAAAGGTGTTGCCAGGGGTTGCTTTTTAACTTTACCATCCTCTTTGGGTCACTTTACAATTTTAAAAAAATTATCTTACCTAGCAACAATAAATAAATTCATTTTTCTTACTGAAATCTAAAATAAAACCAAAATTCAGCGCTTTTCTTCAAAATTTAAATAAAATTACATCGACAGCTGGATGGCTGAGTGGTAACGCTGTCGGTGTGCCCGGGTTCGGGTCCAGGTTCTGGTAGCTTCTGAAAAGTTTTTTCGGGGTGTTGAGTCCAGCCCGGCGATGGCCGCCCTCCACGAGTGTGGGTACAGCCCGTGGTTGGAATTGATCCCGCTCCTTAGTAATCTGATTGGAAAGGGGCGTAAAATATGCAAAAAATAAATAAATAAAATTACATCTCATTAATATGCAAGACTTCTGTATATGTTTTGGCTGAAAATAGCCAATGGCAGTTGATGCAATATTAATGTAAAATATATTAAATTTGTTTTAAAATTGATCTAGTAATTCTTGAAATATAAAAAGTTATGGACAATTATATCTATACCTACAAGCACTCGTAGAAATATGTTTTACTGTGTCTTGAAATACTTATATTAAATAATTGCATTCACATATACATATATTATATATGAAAGACATTCATTTAGATACACTAAACACGAGTCTTGCATTTATCTACAAATCGTGACAATCATCAAATTTGAACTTGCAATTATTCACGATTACTGTATTTTCCTATGGACATATGTATAAACAAGTGGGCGAGGAGGCAGGATAAGAAGTTACATATCACCGAATTTACGTAAGTCGGGGAATTACTGTATATAATAACTTGACTGAGTAAAATTTCAAATTTTTAAATAGCTTATATTTTAAAGTAAATTATATGAATGAAATAGTATTAAATATTATTTTTAAATTTGGCATTTTTCTATTTTTAGCTTTTGAAGATGATATTGATGATTTCATTACCAGAAAATGTAGGAAATTATTAAAAACTTAATTATTTGCTGTAATTATCATAATATGCAGTTAGTTATAAATTTTATAGTCGTTACAATTACTTTCTGATTTTTTTTTTTTTTTTTTTTTTTTTTTTTTTTTTTTTTTTTTTTTTTTTTTTTTTTTTTTTTTTTTTTTTTTTTTTTTTTTTTTTTTTTTTTTTTTTTTTTTTTTTTTTTTTTTTTTTTTTTTTTTTTTTTTTTTTTTTTTTAAAAAAATATATAAATATACTGATTGCTTTGATTGATTACATACCGTATATATATATATATATATCTAATAAATCAAAACAATCAGTAATAATTACTGATTGCTTTGATTGCTGATTGAAACGTGTAACAATTATTGTTACACGTTTAGAATAGCGGAATACAATATTAATCATAAAATGTTACTAATAAAATAACATTAAACGGAAAATGTCATTAACAGAATAAATTTTCCAAACGAAAGATAACTATCTGGTGCAGGAGACAAAAATATGGAGGATGAAATAAAAGTATTTATCAATACGCAGTGCCTGAATCAGTGTGCGCCGCCATCTTTAAGGCTGTGTAACTATTCCAAGTGTTTCAGTGCACGACAGAAAACACAAAAATGACAATAATTGCTTGCAAAAGGAAAAATATGAATACTGTATAGTATCTTTCATTCTATAATATAACTCAGCGTGTAATTCAGCGTGTTTCAGTGCACGACAGAAAACACAAAAATTACAATAATTGCTTGCAAAAGGAAAAATATGAATACTGTATAGTATCTTTCATTCTATAATACATCTCGAAAACTGTTAAACCATACTTCTGATGCAGTTGCATATTCTTCGCGATATTTTCCATGTTTTGATGTTAGAAACCTAATTTATTTAAAATAATATATTAAATTGTCTTATTCTTATATTTCCGTTTTTATTATAACTATTATTTTTATAAGCATACCTATTTTGATTCATATTTGTTGATATATAAATCGATACGATTACCGAATTCATTTGAAATTTTAAAACGCTCCAAGTCTGTCACAGGATATCAGGAATTTCGTAGAGAATCTATTTATATAATTATGATTTCTTTGACTATAAAAATTTTTTCTTTCATTTATAAATAAAGCCTTCAAAACAGTTTAGCCCAGAGCTTCCAAAATCATAAGTCCAGCACTGATCACATCTATTGATTCTGCATTCATTCTCAACTTTAATATATATTTTTTTATCATCAGTTTTATAAAATTTTTAATTTAAGCGTGTCTTTCTTTGTTATTTCTTCTCCTCCTACGACATCAATTGTTCTTTAACTTAGTTTTCTAGTATCTAACCATTTTCTTCTTGTACTTGTTAAGGAGTTTGGAGAGCTCTACAATATTGTCTTTCTATAGCTAAAAGGAGTCTTCTTTCAGCTATTCTATTTTCATATCGATCAGAATATACTTTTTTCTTTATTTAAAATACAAAACGAATATTTAATTATCTTTCTGTGCTTTAAACTTCTTCAAAACATCTTCATTGAAATCATCCTAGAAGAAAAAGAAATATCGTATATATAGAAAAATCGTGATATATTTAATCTTGAAAAGTATTTTATCGTGCTATCAATAGATGGCGATAAATTTCAATAATATTTTCTGTTAAATTAAATATTTTAATAGAAATAATTTTCTGAGAACAATCCGTAATTAATACAAGTTTAGAATGGCGGAAAACATGTTACTAATAGGAAATAACACTAATCAGAATAAATTTTCCAAACGAAAGATAACTCTATCTATTGCAGACAACAAAAATATGAAGGATGAAATAAAAGTACTTACTAGCACGTAATGCCTGAATCAATGCGCGCCACCATCTTTAAGGCTGTGTGGCTGTTCGCGTGTTTCAGCGCACGACAGATAAAACAAAAATGACAATTATTGCACTATCTAATGCAGTTTCCGAGATACATGTTAGAGAATTAAAGACTTGTTCCTATCGACTTTGATTAAAAATACAAATCGACAATTCCGTTGTGTTAATTTAAAAAGATTCATTCTAAAAGCTGTACCATATCTCGGTTTTCAAGATGGAGGTGCGTACCAGTTAAAAGTATTACGAGCCAGTGAATATTTTGATAATGTCGGAAGCATGGTTGCAACAAAAAGTTGTCACACTTTTTATGCTTATATTTTCGAAACTAATAACCGTGGAGTAATAAACAATACATCATTAGATAGCATATAGAGATTCATTTATAACAAAGCAAGTTTCAACCCTCCATTCCTTGATTCTTCAATATAGTATCGTTAGAAAGTTAACATGAAAAAAAAAGAAAAATTTAGCTTAACTGTAAAGTAAATTTAAATCTATTCTATAAATTAAAAGAAAAAATCTAATCATTTTCATAATATAAATTTTATTTCTGTAATTAAGTCTCTTAAATGATCTTATAGGAAAATTAAATTCGAAAATAAGTTTAAAAAAATAAAATAAATTTGTATTTTTTCAAAAGATGTGTTGACAATCGGGAAATGCAACAAGAAGATTGCAACCCTCAATGTTAATTCCCGATTGCCAACACATCTTTTCAAAAAATACAAATTTATTTTGTTTTTTTAAACTTATTTTCGAATTTAATTTTCTTATAAGATCATTTAAGAGACTTAATTACAGAAAGAAAATCTTTATTATGTAAATGAATTGGATTTTGACTTTTAATTTATAAAAATAGATTTAAAGTTACTTCACACTTAATATGAATAAAAAAATACGGGGCGCAACCTACAATGTCAACTATCCTTTGCAGAATACGTCAATAACGTAGAACTAGTGATATAATGCCATGAAATAGTAACAGTTGACCCATAGTCCTACATTATAGGTTGCATCACGGTTGTTTCTGTACCCCTTTAATTTTTTAGCGAAATTTCATCACCCATTTTCTCGTCTCCTCCATCAGATAAAGGTATGATTCTTTTCAAAAGTTTATTCAGTTTATCGCCATATTCGATCAGTGCTATTCTTGTTGTGTCTTCGTTATTCTGGACTTTTACCTTGTAGAAGTGATGTAATTATGAACAGAAATATTTACAAAACTCTAGACATTAATATATAGTACATAATAAATGCAAAACTTTATAAATTATTTAGTATAAAATTATTCCACAACAGTTACTTTAGTCCAAGTTACATGTTATTGCTTTTTATTTCATGTTCGTGTATGATTTTACAGTTTTACACTTTTAATGATTTTTCCCATACCACTCTCTGGAAGGACATCCCGAAGATTTATCCTTCCGAACAGAAAGCGCAAAATGAAGAGATACTACGAGAACAAGGTAAACCTTTGGACAGTCTAATGTCTGCGTAGTGTCCCACTGCAGGTCACTACTGACGGACTTGGAACATCGCCGAAACAGTCCCAATTCCGTATAGGAACCACAAATAGGTAGGATTCTAGTTTAACCATAGCATGCTGCTGATTGGAATTGAAGAATCGCAGTCCACCGACTGATGTATAAAATACGAATCGACAATTCCGTTGTATTAAAAGATTCACCGCTCCAATCAGCAGCGTGCTATGATTAAACTAGAATCCTACCCCACAAATGAGCCCATAATGGCGGCCTTCTGTAACCATTAACGCAGGCTTACCCCTTTAGTCGTCTTTTGCAACACGCGAGTTGGAGATGGGTTTATTCTATCCCCCACTCGCATGGACAGTTTCAATGATTTCTACATCCCATATAACAAAAGTTATTTAAAATGCCGTAGACATGAATATCAATCAGCATTGCGCCATCTGCTTTTTATTTTGAATTCTCTAAAGATCATCAATTTTTTTCTTATTCGATTTTTTTTTTGTAAAATTAATATTATTATTTATGCAATTATTTATATAAATTTTATCTATAATATTAAAAAAAAATCTATCTTAAACTTCTTAATATAAATATATATATACATTTTTACTATTTTTATTTTAATATATTCTACTTACTGAAATTATAAAATTAAAATATATATATTCACGTTAAATTTTATCCGAATGTTTTTAATTTTTTAAATTAAAAATTTCTGTATGCCTTTTATAATAGTAAATACAAATAAGTAATCTTATTTTATTATTGAATAAGTTAGTTTACAGTATATATATGTTCTATATTGTATTAATGAAAGAAAAAAATGACAAGGAAAGCATTTTTAGGCTCAATAAATTAAAGTATCCATGACATCATGCACTATCTTTAATGATGTGTTGCATTAAGTCAAAAATATATATTTTTAATTTATTAAAACTATCAGATTCTTTAATGAAAACATATTTATCTTTAAAGTAAATTAGTAAAATGAAAAGTAACCAATATTTAAATGAAGTTTCTTATGCAGAGTGTATGATATAATTCCAGTGGCTAGAGGAATACATATTCAAAAGAACAATGACTTATTTATTTGATTAGTATTTATTTTCTTTTTCTTTTCTGACAAATAATTAGTTAAATTATATGAATATAAGTGGCATAAATGTGGTTAAACTCTGAATAGTCAGTTATAGCCAATCATAACTGAGTTGTCTTGATATGTATGTTACTATTGCCTTTAGGAACTACAAATATATTATGTGAACTCAAATTAACAGTTTAGTAATTAATTAATTTATACAAAAAAATGATATTAATAAGCATAATGTTTATTTTTGTTATAAGTTTATTAAATTTTAAAAGCATTCATAACAAAACACTGCTCTTAAAGGCATCTAATTTAATTAAGGTTTAACAATAAGCACTAATAAGCATTAGTGCTTATTGTTAAGTCTTAATTAAATCTTAAAAGTTTATTTTTAAATAATTTCCATTATTTTACTATTTTTACAAAAAATAAATGTTAATACAAATAATATTTGTTTAAACAATCTGTTAATATTTATTTACAAATTAAATTAACAAATTAATTTAAGATTAATATCTTAAATTTGTTAATTTTTATTTAAGATATTTATTACTAAACATATTATATTTAACAAATGATTGTAAAAAATGATAATTCAAGTTTATATTCAAAAATTTTAACCTGAATATTTCTTATTGAAAATGTGAATTTGAGAGAATATTTAAAATATCTATAAATGATAAAAAATATTAAAAATTAAAACTATTCATTAAAACAAAAAATATAAAATTATCACAATATTTAATTAAACAGTGTTTTTAATTATTGCATTTATAAAAATAAAGTACTGTTCATAGATAATCATCATGTTAAATACAAGGCAATATATAATAATAATGAGAATTGCATAAAAACATAACTCAAACACTTTTTAGACCCTTGGTTGTATGAAAGAGAATATATTCATGAGTGAAAATTGATTGTGAAAAACAGTAGTAATAGATAAAAACAAAAGGGGGAAGAGTTTAAAAACAAATAAAACGAAAATGATATTAATAAAGAGAATAAACTAAAAAGCACATATCTAAGAGATTTGTACTTTTTAGCTTATTATCTTTGTTATATTTTAAGTATAAAGAAATAAAAAAAAAGCATAAGACATAAAAAGGATTTTTGTATGAGGAGAAACTTATGAGGAACAGTGTAGGAAAAGAAGGCATAAGAAAATAGAAAGAAGGCTAGAAGTATGGGATTGAGTAAAATCATAATTTTAACTTTCTTTCCTCAAGTATTTATAACTTTGGAAACTGTCCCTAAGGAAATTAAATTTGAACATCCTGTTTATAAATCTGAGAAGTAGATAAGTTGAATATATATAAGTTTATGCATAACTATAATTACAATTTATCATGTAATAAGTGAAATATAGCAATAATTATATCAATCTTCAATCTGGTAATATTAAAAAAGATGATTAAATATTCATAAATGTTTTTTGTAACAAAGAAAAACAAAAACTGAATGATACAAGAAGCAAATAACTAGAGATTTAACTAATTTATATATTAGTTAAATCTGTAAACTAATTTAGCCAATATATAAACTAAACCTAGTTAAATCTGTCTCTTATTTTTTCAATAGAAGATATTTTATATCTTATCCCTATTGTTGTTATATAGTTTTATCATTTAAATAAATATATTATACAGATTTAAATAATCAGTCACATTCTTGATCAAATAAGAAATGTACTAACAAAGTGACCCAATTGACTGTTGATTTCATTGATTTGGATGAAATTTTTCAGAATGGTGGCAATCCATGTATTGATTCATCTGACAAAATCGTAGGAGTGGCTACTCAACCAATTTTTAAAATAAATTTAAGTTCACAATTTTCAACACTTCTTTTAATTATCATGATTCTGTTAAAAATTTTAACATTTGAATAATTGCATTGGTAGCATAGCTGGTTATTAGGTGAATAAGGTGGGTTTAAGTTTTGTTGAAAAGATTTTTAAATATCAGTAAAATTAATTTTTGTTTAAATGTATTCATTTTTATATTATTTTTTAGATTCATCTTTTTTTTGTGATAACTATATTGCTTGAGAGCTGTATAAATTTATTTTCCTATTCTGAACTTGTATTTAAACACAAAAAAGTAATAATAGAGTGGACTTGTGTTTTATGAACTATTGAGTTGGTCTCAAAAATATCCTATGGAACTAACATTAATTAATGCCATTCCCTTTTACAAACTTTTTTAGGGCCCCTACAAGTTCATAAAATTGAGAGTCCACTGTAATAAAGTATAAAATAATCAATAGTCTAATTATTATTTTATACTAAAATTATACTAATGATAATTACTACTAATAATGATTATAATGATTTATTTATTCTGTATATTAAACTATATTTATAAATAACTATTGAACAAATACTAAGCACACATAAGCAATCCAAAACTTTTAACATAACAATTTATTTAGAGCATTTTTGGCTTCTATGCCATCTTCAGCTCTTACAAACAATGGAATACCATGAAACATGCTACAGATTTAGGACATTCAAATGTAACTTTAAGAACCTGAATACAAAAGTTTTAAAAAACAATTGCTTTAAAAATTCTACATTAATTTTAAGTTTCTAACATACTCTTACAATCAGGGCTACAGTCTAACCTAATAAAATTAATTCCATGAAAAACAACATTTACTCATAGAACAATATAAATGCCTAATAAATCTGCTTAAATACAAAATAATACTTGCAACAAAAATCCTCCTCCGTCGATACCTCATTAGGAACCTTGTTGTAAAGCAAACTTCCAGGCTTTAGATATATTATTCATTTGTCTATTGTTAATTACTAACCCATTTTTACTACCTTCATATATCTGTAACTCTTTTGGGGCGAATAGCTCTTTCACATTATTAAAAGGCTTCAGCACTCTGCTTTTCTCCCACTCTGTTTGCACATTACACTCGTATGCTCTCTTAGCCAGTGCAGTGTTCAAATTAGTTTTTTTCTATGTCCCTTTTATGTTCGCTTATCCTGTCTTTCAGATTTCTTGCTGTCGCCCCAATATACACCTCCTTTTTACCATTTTCTAGGTTTTTCAATGGTATTTCGTAAACTCCTTTTCTCTCTCCTTGTCTGTTTATTGGGGGCGACAGCAAGAAATCTGAAAGACAGGATAAGTGAACATAAAAGGGACATAGAAAAAGCTTATTTGAACACTGCACTGGCTAAGAGAGCATACAAGTGTAATGTGCAAATAGAGTGGGAGAAAAGCAGAGTGCTGAAGCCTTTTAATAATGTGAAAAAGCTATTTGCCACAGAAGAGTTACAGATATATGAAGGTAGTAAAAATGGGTTAGTAATTAACGATAGATAAATGAATAATATATTTAAAGCCTGGAAGTTTGCTTTACAACAAGGTTCCTAATGAGGTATCGACAGATGAGGATTTTTGTTGCAAGTATTAGTTTGTATTTAAGCAGATTTATTAGGCGGTTGCATTTATATTGTTCTACGAGTAAATGTTGTTTTTCATGGAATTAATTTTATTAGGTTAGACTGTAGCCCTGATTGTAAGAGTGTTAGAAACTTAAAATTAATGTAGAATTTTTAAAGCAATTGTTTTTTAAAACTTTTGTATTCAGTTTCTTAAAGTTATGTTTGAATGTCCTAAAACTGTAGCATGTTTCATGGTATTCCATTAAGTGTTTGTAAGAGCTGAAGATGGTGTAGAAGCCGAAAACGTTACTCTAAATAAATTGTTATGTTAAAAGTTTTGGATTGCTTATGTGTGCTTAGTATTTTTTTAATAGTTATTTAAACACCAACGAGAGCAGTTAGGTTTTTAGTTTTATTTTATATTTATAAATATATTAAAATTACTTTTTACTTCATAAATTCTTCTGATAAATAAATATTGCATATTGAGAAATCATAATACATAATAATTTCAACATTTCAGTGTAAAATAAGCTAATATGAATTACTATAATTATCAAAAGAATTTTTGAAGTGACAAAGTAATTGTAAAAGTATTTGTATGTTTGTATTTATAAATATAGTATATTATACAAAATAAATCTATGGCATTTTTAAGGTTTTCATTTGAATCCCCCTCGTATTTTTGTATATTCATAAATATATTATACAAAATAAAATAATTTTTTTTTAATATGAAATAAGATGGATTTAATTATTATTTTTATAATTAAAAACTAATATTTAGTGTGTAAATAAAAGTTTAAAATAGGAAAATGAACCTATACAGTTCTCAAGCAATATAGTTATCATGGAAAAAGATGAATCTAAAAAAATATAAAAAATGAATAAATTTAAATAATTATTTTCTGAAATTTAAAAAAAAAACTTTCAATGAGACTTGAACCTGCCTTATTCACATAGCAATCAGCTATGCTGCCAATGCAGCTATTCAAATGCTAAAATTTTTAACTGAATTACGATGATTAAAGGAAATGACAAAAATTGCAAACTTTAAAAATTTATTAAAAAAATTGAGTACCCTGTATTGAGTGACCTGTAAGATTTTGTCAGAAGAGTCAACACATGGATTGCCACCATCCTACAAAATTTCATCCAAAGTAATGAATCACAGTTGACTGGGTCCCTTTATAAGTTAAAAATTACCTAATGAGTTAATCATATCAAATTTAGTCTGCAGTTTAATCTGTAAATTTTATGTTAATGTAATCCATATTAACAAAAAATATTATGGACCACATATCAATATAATACTTTTTTAGGTTTGTTAAACAGAGAATTAAAATTCCTTTCACTTTTCCAATTTGCATGACTGGCAATATTTCTTTATCTATTGATCTTCCTCCCAAAGAAAAGAATTCCACATTATTTTTGATCATTGTTTTTTACTCTTTTTATTATTAGAACTTATCCAAATCATCATCATTATTCTAAGAGACAAATTATCTGTTTAATCTCTCTCCTACCAGAAGTCAGTTATAAAATACCCAAAATAATTTTTCTTAGTTTTTATTTTTGATTTTATCTTATATAACATTTGTTTATATAATTTCTCTTTCATCATACATAATTTATTGATATGTAAGGGAAGAATACATAAATTATTATTTTTAATCAATATCTAATAACAGTTTTTACATTAACAGTTATTTCTGAAATCATAGTCTATAATTTATTTTTCAGCCAATCACTTTAAAAAATAAAAAACAATGTTTATTGATATCAATATTATTTAGAAACACCTTGTCATAATAAACTTTATATACACACACAAAAATATTAAGTAGATGCAAGATTGAAAATAAATCATATCAATTGATTGTAAACATGATTTAATATTTCAGTTTTATTTTTTGAAATAATTTGCATTCAAAATTGAAAATGGCTCTTCATAATTTCTTTAAATTAATATGAGTTTAATAGCTTTGTAATTATGTAATATATTCCAATAATAGCTATTTTAAAATTCAAAAACTTTTCTCATATCAATTATGTTATAGACAGAAGGCATTATTTCTGAAAATTTAAATTGAAATTTACTTTTATATGTGAAATTATCAAATGTTTAAGTATTTATGATGCTTAAAAAGAAAAATGTTTAATAAATAAAATAAGGAATGACCTATTTATTTTTGTCATTGCACATACACTTTTATTTGGTTTGAAATGTTATTCTGAAAGATTCAATATCAGTTCTTAAGTTGATCTCAATTTTGTTAGAGATATATAGGTCCTTGTTTAACACTGGGACTTGGTTTCCTGAAAATCATGATGTTAACTGAAATCAAAAACCCATTGTCATAGTATAAAAATTTTCAATGGGATGGATTCCTAATTCAATTCTGAGTTCTCTGAATGGAAAGCAAAGCATTTGCATTCAGTCAGTCCAATTGAATATCTTGTGTTGTATATAATTTAGTTAATATATTGTTCATAGACAATGTTGTATACTTTGGTTAGTGCTCATTTAAAATGTGGTAATCTTGTTTTTTATAATTATACATTTCCATCTTATTTTTTCTCTATTATGAAGGGAAATATAGAAAACAACTTTATTCCAATCCACTGCCTTAAAATTTTTTAATTAATTAATTTTTGCTGGCAATGTAATAGCAAAATAATGTTAAATAAGGTGACATTAAACAATCCATTGTGTATGATGAATTTAGTTGATCTTCATCCTTACTTCTTTGACATTCCCATAGGAATAATCATCTTTTTGTGGAATGTTGAATAGTTTCAAAATGAAACTTCATAAAAATTTATTTTTAAAAACAGACTTGATATTTGTCTTAAAGAATCTTTACAAGTTGTAAAAAAATTTTAGCAACAATAAAAACTAAAAATTTAATTTTTAATTTTTGTTGTTACTAAAATTTTGCATTTACAAAAACTATTTCTATTCAAATGAAAGTTATATCCTAATAAATTTTTGACAAATTACATTATACTTACAGTACCTTACATATTTTATATAAATGTTAAGATTATATCATATTATAATTTCTTCAGATTTAATATAAAATACACACATACACACATACTGTATATGAATATCATAATTTTTTTTAAACTATTTTTAATATGATTTCATTTTAAATTTTTTATTGCACTATTTGTGTGCATTAAAGTTGTGTAAAATGAGAAACTTTTTAAGTTGTAGTTATATAATAAAAATATAAAAATTCAGCTTTTATCTGAAATCATTATTAATTTGAATATTGTTACTGATCTCATCAGTATATTATTATTTTTAATTTTTTATTGTGTGCATTAAAGTTGTGTAAAATGAGAAACTTTTTAAGTTGTAGTTATATAATAAAAATATAAAAATTCAGCTTTTATCTGAAATCATTATTAATTTGAATATTGTTACTGATCTCATCAGTATATTTCTGAATATAAACTATCTTTAGAGTTAGAGAATTTGCAGTAAATTTTGTAAGATAATACTGATTTGTATGATTAAAATAAAAAAAGTAAAATGTAGAAAATTCAGGTTAAACTAACAAACCCAGTGATACTTTGTTCAATGTTGTAAGAGACAGGATGAATCATTCTTTCCCATTACAATAAAAAATTAATTGATATACACATACTGTATAAGTGCTGTCTGAATTCATATGTTGAAAATCCCCTAAAAAATGCTGCTATTAGCATTAAATATTTCTATTATGCATAAACAGTAATTAATATATCATCAGAAGATGAAAACAATTTTGCAAAATAATAATTATAAAGAAAATAAATTTGTTTTGATATTTAACAAAGAATTTTTGTTTGATATAATTTAATTATTTAAAATAATTGTTTATTATTTAATGTCATCTATGTTTATCCACTTAATATATTGGGCTGTAGGGTCATACTCTAGCTTTATACGAAAAATTACTCATTAAAATTATCAACAAAATTACTTTTAACAAATTATAAATTTCAATTCTTCCAGTACAATCATATGTGTAATTGAGTAATTAAATTGTATATATATAAACACATACATACACATACACACATTAGATAATTTCATATCCTCATATTTTGAGTATTGCTTTTGGTTAAAAATAATTTTGACTCACTAATAAATAAGATAACTTATATATTAGAATAACAGTGTATGATGCTGTCCATTTGTATTTTTCATTTTGTTTCTTTAGGAAACAAGGTTTTAAGGTTTATTTAATAAAATATTTTTGAATATTTTTTGTTTTAAGTAGTTTAATATATTTCATCAAGCTATATAACCTGACATTCAAACAATTCCATGTTTGCCTTTCTTTAGAAATTATTTATATAATTCATTATTCTTCCTGTGCAGAGCTGCTTTTTTCTGTTTAACTTATTATTTATATATAGCTGTCTGTATTTTTTATTTAAATAATTTCATTTGTTGTTTATATTATGCATTCTAAAAAGTGTATAGAATAGTTCATTTAAGTTTGGTCTAAAATACATATCTAAAGAATTAGCTACTTTTCTGTACCAAAGAATAATTCTTATCATGTTATCTATTGACTGAATTATAAAATTTTATTATTGAATGGATTATTCAATATTTTTTATGATAGGCATTTAAAAAAATATTGGCTAGTTTAAATAATTAAATTTTATCATCAAAAAAATGTTTAAAGTTAGATTTAGTCAGAACAGTTTTATTCAATACAGTGGTACCTTGGTTAACGACGGCCTCAGATAATGACATACTTGATTAACAAGTGGTTGTAAGAAAAAAATGTCTTGGTTAACGACGCAGGCTTTGGTTTACGACTCCTGATTATGTGAACTTCCGACAGAATAGAGCTCTATAACAGCTCTTTATCGCATCACGCGATTCATTAGCTCAGTTGTTAATCGTTATTTTTTTTTAACAATCAATTCAAATCCAACAATATCATTATT
Source organism: Olivierus martensii (assembly GCA_000484575.1). Classification (NCBI taxonomy): domain Eukaryota; kingdom Metazoa; phylum Arthropoda; class Arachnida; order Scorpiones; family Buthidae; genus Olivierus; species Olivierus martensii. The sequence goes on from AYEL01076382.1 coordinate 56,589, forward strand.
AAAATTAATAAAATTATAACCATATAAAAATATATTTAAGTAAATGATAATTAACATATAGTAATGAAAACAAATTATTTAATTAATTAAAAATAGACGTGCAACAGTTCACTAGTTTTTAGTTTCTTAAAGATGATTTCTAGACGATTATTATTTTAAATTCTGCCAGCAAAGTCTGATTCTATTGTTTGTTTGTGTTATATATTACTTGACACCCACAAGCGGTGTGATGTCGCAGTTTCGGATTCCATTAGAAGAAGAAAAACGTCTGTCCGAGATCCTACAGTTCATCCAGTGGTGTGATGTCACAGTTTCGGATTCCATTAGAAGAAGAAAAACGTCTGTCCGAGATCCTAGTTCATACAGACAGTAAATCGGCAAATGCGTGTCACTGTTCGTTCGTCATCAAAAGGCAAAATCAAATCTTATCTATATAATAATCGTTGAAAAGCTTCTTATCAGTGTTTACGGGTTCGTTTCTCAAAAAATTCCAAAGTGAGCCCAATTGTCCTTCTGATGAGATTGATAATTAAAAACTGTTTTCATGAACAATTCATTTTATTAATGTTAATTTTTTTTGTAGCAAATATAATAAGTGATATTTTCCATATTTTTAGAACATTTTAAATGAGTTTTATCTGCATTTTTTATATTTTCTATGGTTGTGGGAAGGAGCCGGAACAAATTAATCAATTTTCAATTCAATCCTATGGGGAATTGCGCCATAAATAACGATGGTTTTGGTTAACGACGGTAATCCTGGAACGGATTACCGGTTAACCAAGGTACCACTGTATTCAAAATTTTCTATTATTTAAAATGAAATAATTTGTGGATATTCAATCATAAATTGTATATTGGAAATTTAAATGATGTATATATAGAAATATATACATCATTTAAATGTTTATAAAGTAAAGATTAGGCATTTATAAAATATTTTTGAATTTTTAAAGATAGCTGATTTTTGTTATTAATTGTACAGTTTGATGAAAGTTCTCAGTATTATCTATCCTTTTGTATTATTATACTAGTGACAAACTGCTGCAAGTATTATCAATTGATGTAATCTGAAGTGCTGCTGTAAAAAAAAATCTGAGAATTATCAGTCATTGAATTCAGATTATTGTCAATAATATATGAGAATGTTGCAGAAAAATAAAAATTTCTATTCTTTTACGAGTATTTTATGTAGATCTTAATCATAAAAAATAAAAGGAGCAGAAACTAGGATTTTTATATATAATATATGTAGACATAAATTTAAGATATATTTGAAATTTTTGATACAATTGATAGTGGTGTGGATTATTTTTATCTAATATATATTAAACTATTAAATAAAATATTAGATAATTGTATTGTTTTAGATAGCTTCAACATTAAACCTAATCAAAATAAACTTTCAAAACATAATTCACTTAGTACTTTAATTCAATTGAATACTATTATTCATATAAAATATAAGTAGAGTTAAAATTCAAAGTGAACAAATAATATAACAAATTTTCATTCTGTATTTTTTTATATTTAATTATCATAGCTTTCACAAAACATTCATTTTATTGTATGTGTTTAAGTAATTTTTTAGTTATTTTATATTTTCATTTCATATAATTTATTTTATTATTATTATTGTGTGCTTTTGTTAAGTAATTCAAAGTTAAATGTTACTAATAAAGTTAAAAGTTTTATGAACTTTTATTGGCAACTTTTATTCAATTCATTCTTAAAAGAAATGTATTATATTACAAGAATAAATCATATCAAACTTAGTTATAGCACTTCCTTTATTGTATTTTATGAAGTAATTTATGTCCAAATAATCTAAAATTTAAAACATAAAATGCATTTTAATATATATGAAATTGATTTAAATTTTTATTTATAATTTAACTTTAAACAAAAATCTACAATTTTATTAATTTGAAGTTTTTGTTTTAATTTAAGATACTTTACTGATTTGCATTTATTCAGTCTGTTATACAAGTGTCTTGTAGCACTTTTTACTCAATGATTTCTTTTTAGCATATTGATAGATTATGACATTAAATGGGAACTACAGTCTTAGATATAAATTCCTACCTTTAATGCTTATTAATTTTAGAAATTGAAAATGTTTTTCTTGTATTATGTATATATAAAAAAAAAAAGATTAATTAATATGCAAAAATTTATTCTCACATACAATCAAACCTCAATTCACAAATGTCTTGTATTATGAACAAACAAATTTTCCAAATACAGAGCATCTTGGATGACATACTGTGTCTTGAGTTATGAACACACAAGCCGTCAACATAAACACTTTCAATGATAATGTCATGTATCACTTTAGAAAATTTAAATATGTACCATTCATAATAAATACAGTATGCAACATTGATTAATAATAAATGAATGAACATAGTAAATTACATAAAGTGTATTTTTAATTTATGAGTCCAAGATTGGTTGGAACTATTAGCAGTTTTGAAAAATTTGTAGAGAACAAATCATATATATTTGTATGGATATTAATGATGATAGTTTTTATGTAAATTTGGTTTTTATTTATATACATAAAAAGATAAAGTTTTCTTTAATTATATATAATTAAAGAAAAAATTTTTTCTTTTTGTTTATCTAGGTGCAGTATAATTAGTAATAATGAGACTTTGTTGAGGGCAAATTTATACTTATACTGGATCTATTGCTTCAGAATGTATTTTATTGCAATTTATTAAGAAATCTCATCTTATCTGATTTTCTTCCAGATGTTAAATGTTTTTTGTGTGAAATTCTAATTAGCCTAGGAATACTTTGTATAGTATGGTTTCATTTAATGTAGGCTTCACTGTAGTATGACTTAAAATTTGCACCTGAAGATTTAATTAGTGCAGAATGGATTCATTATAATGTGATAGTATATTTATTTATTATTTTCCACCTAATATAAGAGAATTTCCTAAAAATCTTATAAATTTTTAAATATTGTACTATATACTGTATAAATAATTTTCTGAAAGACAATCGTCTATAACAGTGCCATATTTCTTATTTTGTTATTTAATTATTACTGTAATTTTTATTATATATAGACCCTCCAAGTGTCACGCGATTCGCGGGAAAGGCCCGCATTTCTTGAAGAATCCCGCCGTCCCGCCCACGATAGTCAAATGTCACGCTTTTAGGGCGTTTCGTTTTTTTTGTTATTGGTGATAAATTTGATAAAATAATTAGTAAACATTATACTTATACAGTTTAATATTGATGTCGGTAGGTAGTATATGATGAATTTATTGACTATAAAATCATAATCATAACATTTCCGCATGATATTGAAATGAGCATCGAATGTGATTCTGGAACTATAGATGTACTAAGGATGGATTTGCTATGGTTCTTATTTTCAAAACAATTGAAGCCATCTGGTAATCTACAATTCAAAAATCTCAGTAAGATTGCTATATTAGTATTGACACTACCCCATTCAAATGCTCATTGAAAAACGGTTTTTTCTATCATTAAAAGGATCAAGACAGACAGCCGGAGCACAATGAACAATGAGACATTATCAAACTTAGTGTGTGCAAAAATAAACAAATTTTTCAAAATAAGCATATTTTAACATGCAGATTAGCGATATTTCACTAACAAAATGTAAATCAGCTATGTGGATATATAATAAAGCACATACTAATTTGAAAGATTGAATGTACGTAGATTATACATCAAAAAATGAAAAATAAATGACTTGTCCAGCAAATGACCTCTATGTCCAGCATTTTGACTCATTGTGTCCAGCAAATGAAGTGTGAGACCTTGGAGGATCTATATATAGTAACGTCAGAGATCTGTTGTATACACTAATTTGCATCTTTCCCTAGTGTACTATTAAGTGTTTGCTGTAACCACTATTTTTTAATGAATATTTGAAATACAGGCAGTCCTCGAGTTACACAGAGATCATTTCATGAAACCTTACTTGAATCAAAATATATATACAGTGGTACCTTGATTAACGATGGCTTTGGTTAATGATGAGTTTTTGAAAGAAAGAAATGTCTTGGTTAATGATGCATGCTTTGGTTAACGACTCCTGATTATGTAAACTTCCGACAAAATAGAGCTCTGTAAAACAGTTCGTATTCGTTAGCTCTGTTGTTAATCGTTATTTTTTTTAACAATCAATTCAAATCCAACAATATCATTATTAAAATTAATAAAATTATAACCATATAAAAATATATTTAACTAAATGATAATTAACATATAATAATGAAAACAAATTATTTAATTAATTAAAAATAGACATGCAACAGTTCACTAGTTTTTAGTTTCTTAAAGATGATTTTTAGATGATTATTATTTTAAATTCTGCCAACAAGTCTGATTCTATTGTTTGTTTGTGTTATATATTACTTGATATCTGCAAGTGGTGTGATGTCACAGTTTCGGATTCCATTAGAAGAAGAAAAAAGTCTATCCAAGATCCTACAGTTTGTACAGACAATAAATCGACGAGTGCGTGTCACTGTTCGTTCACCATCAAAAGGCAAAATCAAATTTCATCTGTATAATAATCGTTGAATCCTATGCTGCTAATCAGTATTTACGGGTTCGTTTAGATCGGAAGAGCGGTTCAGCAGGAATGCCGAGTCTAATCAGTGTTTATAAGTTCGTTTTGTAGCAAATATAATAAATAAATACTAGTTTCCATATTTTTAGGACATTTTAAAGGACTTTTATCTGCATTTTTAATATTTACTATGGTTGTGGGAAGGAGCCAGAAAGTTTTATCTGCATTTTTAATATTTACTATGGTTGTGGGAAAGAGCCGGAAGGACATTTTAAATGAGTTTTATCTCCATTTTTAATATTTACTATGGTTGTGGGAAGGAGCCGGAACGAATTAAAATTTTCAATTAAAAATGAGTTTTATCTGCATTTTTAATATTTACAATGGTTGTGGGGAGGAGCCAGAACAAATTAATCAATTTTCAATTAAATTATGGTTGTGGGAAGGAGCCTGGAACGAATTAATCAATTTTCAATTAAATCCTATGGGGAATCGTGCTTTGGATAACAATGGTAATCCTGGAACGGATTACCGTCATTAACCAAGGTACCACTGTAATCCTGGAACAGATTACCGTCGTTAACCAAGGTACCACTGTATATATGAAATGGATAACCGTCATTAACCAAGGTACCACTGTATATATATGAGCATATGTTATGCAGTACTAATGTGTCAGAATGATGTAACACTAAAATAGTTATATTAAAGAATAAGCACTTAGGCAACTACTTTACCATGTACTTATCATAATGAAGGATCCAGATTCATTTTTTAGAATCTTTACTTTTTTAATAAATTTTAGCTTAAACATTGTATTAAATTTTTACAAATTTAATACAATGTTTAAACTAGCTAAATTTTGAGAAGAATATCTGAAAGATTTGCATGCAAACTTAGTAACTATTTAGTTTATTAAAAACTTTGTAATCACATATATGACCACTAAAACCATTATGTAAATTGTGATGTAGTTTTTTAAACATCACAATTTACATAATTTCTGTTATAAGTTAATATTTTTATCCAGATCACTAATAATAATTATACACAAAAATTTGCCTGCATTTATACAACTTTTATTATATTTGTGTCTTTATATCAGTTAATTAATTACTGTTGACTCAAAAATGTTAAAATTTTGAAATATTCTTTAGACAGATAAATTTTTGGTAAAAATCATTATATAAGTTTGAATAGAATTTAACATATTCAGATATATTTTCGTAATTTTAATTGAGAGATCTGGCTTAGCATATATACTTTCATTAATGTCATTTAAACATTATTTGAAATTCTAGCATAATATTCTATTAGATTTATGAACAGCATTCTCCTAATAACAATTTGCCAAAAACTTTCATACATTTATATACTTTTAAGTGTTTGATAAACTTTCATATTATAAGTTAAAACTCTAATTTGACATGTTTTTATGGCTGCTAGTAATATTTGGATTAGGCCCTATAGTCTTAATTTCTGTTATGATTGTATCATCATCCATTGTTACTTCCTCATCATGGCATTCTGACAACCCATTGTTATATTATTCTTTATTAAATTAAATATTTGACCTATCCTTTAAAAATATCCCCAAATCTTAATAATTCAATGTTAAACCTTTACTAGGGATTAAAAAATCCAACAAATAAAATCAGAATCTAAGAGACTTGTACATTTTATTGTGATCTTTGAAATATCTCTGATTCTCTGGTTTGATTTTGATCATATTTAGAATGAATTTTATATTCATCTATGTATTATGCTAAATTTTTAAGGCTTGTATTTTCTGAGGATTTGTGATTGCCACAGACAGCATTTTATTATAAGACATTCAAAATTATCATTATCTTTTCTGATAGTGATTCCACATTCCCAACATTTTGGAATCTTCAGGAATCAAGAACAGGAAATCGCATTTCCCGAGAATTCCCGAAATAATCTTTTTTATTTAATTTTTGTTGATCGTCTGTGATAATGGCTATAATAGTAAATATTAATAAACAGAAGGTGGTCAACCAGGGTTTGTGGTCCCGGCACAATCTTTCAGAGGTTTCAACACACTCCTATATATATAAAAGGTTGATGCAAAAAATGAGTAAATAAAATTTCCTAAATGGAAGGTCTACCGGAATTTCATATCTACTACATCTCTTGCCCTGAGCACTAAACAGTGGTCACTATAGCTTCATTTTGGCTATGTTCTATTATATTTCAGGTTTTCTCAAAATATAAACAACGTAATTAATGCAAACTTTATTTAACCAAACCTTATAGTATACAGTGAGTTTTCACACAATATATTAACATGCTGAATATCAAAATCATCAGCCGCAAACAAACTGATTGAATGTGGAATTGATCATATTGATCATCACTTTTTTGGAAATGATTCATCATGGAGAACAGAAACAGTTTATGTTTATACAGAAACATATTTATTTTCATAACCCAGAATTTGACTACAATGTCATATTAATGTAAGCTACCTTAGTTAGTTCACCTGAAGATGACTTTGTAGTCAAATCCTTGGTTGTGAAAATATTTTTTGTGTAAATACAAACAGTTTTCTGTTCTACATGATCAAATTGCTTGATTTACAAGAGATAAAATTAGTTGGTCATGTGTTATCTGATTCTGGTGTTGTGTGTGTATTTGATTTACAAGAGATTTACAAGAGATAAAATTAGTTGGTCATGTGTTATCTGATTCTGGTGTTGTGTGTGCATTTCTGTAACTATAGATAGCAATAAATAGGGAAAATGTCTAAAAGATACATTGTGAGTAATATGTTTATTTCCCATTGTGAGTATTATTGGGTTCTAGGAGCTGATTTTCCCAATTTCTCAACCAACTTTTGTCGGGATTTGGGAACAGGAAAACAAAATAAATTCCCAAGAACGGGCGGGAAGGAATTCCGGCCCAGAAACACTACTTTCTGATATATCCTTTCTTCTTCCTATGTTGCAGTATTTTCTGTATTGTTTAAATTTATCTTGGTAAATTTTAAATACAATCACTATAAAGCAGTCCAGGAACGATTCTTTAAATAATCTTTTTTATTTAGAGTAGTGTTTTCAGCTGGTCTGCTTTATAGTGCTTGTATTTAAAATTTACCAAGTTGAATATCTTTAAGAGCAGTTTTTGATAATACTCGTTTAAATTTATACTTGAATTGTAAGTTTTTCAAGTTTAAGTATTTATTATTTTAAATATCACTGTTATGAATGAATAAATTTTTATATTTAATGATATAAATATATACTATTAAATATAACTGATATTTTATTAATTTATAGTTTGAATTATCAAATAAGAAAATGTCTGGAAAAGACAAGGACAAGAAAGCTAACATAGTAAGTTTATTAATTTTAAATCATATAATAGGATATATTAAAGTATTGATGACTTATTAAATTTAAAATAAAATGAAACTGTTAAACAAGGTTGCAGAGTTGGATGGCAAATGATCCAACTCCGACTCCATCTTTTAAAACATATCCGACTCCCGACTCCGGGCAGTTCAAAAATCCAACTCTGACTCCCTAAAATTTGTAAGGTCTGACTCCGACTCTGACTCTGACTTACTCCACCCAAAAACCTCCGACTCTGACTCTGCAACTCTGCTGTTAAGTCTACAATGCTTCTTCAGTTAGCTGTTTTATTTCAATTCAAGAATTATTTCATGAAATGTCAAAATAGATCATATCTTATAAAAAAAAAATTTGCTTTAAAATTAACACTTCTGATATCATCACACTCAACCACATCCCCTGACCAAACATTTCCTGTTCATTCCAAGGCACCCATGTGCCATGAGATTAATAGTGAAGTTAACATGAATCATACTTATCACATCTCTGAAAGAAGGAATGCCAGTTTTCCAATAGGCACTGTGTGTGTTTTCCAATTTGTACTGACAAAGAAACTAGGCCTAATGCTGAGAGGTGCAGGATATACAAGATATCATTAGTAGATTCAGTATCTGGGTACAGTAAATCACTACATAGAAATAACTAGAAGACACCTTGAAGAATATATACAACAGCACTGATACAATATAAAAAACAGTAAAGAAAATATGGCTCTTACACAAATGGCTTACTCAAGAGACTTGACTGTTAAATGGGATGACACTAAAATCATCAACTTGTTGCATTTTAATGAGTTTTAAGTCTAATTTTTGTGAGGTTTGGAACATTTACCTCCATAGCTAGGATGGAAGTCTAATTAATTCTAGGGATAATGATTCTATAAGCTATGCTTGGGAGTTCTTGATTAATCAGTAAATCTACAGTATGCAAGTGCTGCAAAATCAACTTTTGTAATTATCATCACTTTTTCTTCATTCCTTTTTGGACAACATTTTATCATCATGTATATTTCAATTCTATTGTTACCAGCACTTTGGATTGACATAAGAATTTATACTTGTTTATACAGATCTTCTGCTCCATTTTCTGTTAACATTCACTTTCTCTTTTTGCAACTGAAGAGGGGTTATCCAGCCTGACTTGCATCTATAATTTTCTTTTAAAGTGATATATTAGTTTGGATTTTGTTTTATATTAATTTAGGACGTAATTCTTAATTCAGATTATTCTGTTATTATATAACAGACAATTCATGTATCAATTAAAGATTCTTTAAGTTTAATTAATTAATTAATTAATTTTTTATTAAAATTTCTAAATTAAATCTATTTATTAAATTTTGATTAGTTTTAATTTATATTTAATGTATAAAAATGAAATTATTTTATTTTTAAATATTTCATTAAAAACAAACTATAAGATAACCATTTTCAATATAATTACTATAAAATATATGATATTTTTAGTTATTTGGAGGATTGGGGAAGTCAAATAAAGAAAAGAAAAAACAACCAACTACACCAAGACCACAATCAGAAGATTTTACAGATCAGATTCAAGATGTTGAAAATATAATAAATTTAACAGATGATGAAGTAGTTATGCAATTTGAAAAAATGTTGGTAAGTTTTCAGACAGATATTCAATAGAAAATTAATAACCTAATTAAAAATGATATTTATGAATAAATGTTTTGCTAAAAGAAAATTTACACTGGGCAATTAATTGATACTGAGAATGAAACTTTATAAATCTATCTAGGTCTTGATTTGTGCACTTTACATTTATGCATTCTTGGAAATATGCATTTAAAGAATGTATCCCATCTTTCAAAGATAAGGTGAAAATTTTCATTGATATGCATTTTGAAAAAATTAAAATTAATATTTGCCAAGTGAATTGAGAAATCAGATATTATATTTATAAGAATGTCATAAAATTTGAATATGCATTGCATTCTGCATAAAATTTCAAAATGGAGGCTGGAGTAAACCACAAGCACAATATTTATAGAATGCTGATTCAGTGTGATCCAGAATTAGAAGAAAGTGTTAATTAACGAAAACCAATAACAAAAATTTAATATCACTACTTTATTCTTTTAGAACAATATCTTTAGTCTCCTCCCTGTTATACACTTGGTATCTACATATATTTTTGTCACTTTTCATATATATTGATCTTGCTCTTTAAGATATAATTTTCCAAAATAATATGTTTTAAATTTAGCAGTTTAAAATGTTTTATAATTCATTAACTTATCTTTTTTTATCGAAATAAAATTCATATATAATTAAAAAATTTTTTCATTTGAAAAAAAATTGTGTTTGGGCAAGTGTCTAATTCATTTATAGGCACTCCTTGAGTTATGCTTTTATATTTAGGAACATGCCATTTCATTTTAAAATTTTGAAAAATTTCAAAAACTCTTCAAGAGTTAAATATTATGATAACAGAATGCTCCAGCAACAAATATAATGTAAAATTAGTTATTTAATATATTATGGCAGAGATTTCACTAAAAATTCTTTACTTTATAATCAAATTTTTTATTCAAATTTGAGAAGTAAGAAACTTTTAATTAGTCCAGTCAAGAACTATGTTACAAAATACATTATATGCAATGTTTCATTGCAGGTTTGAAACACTCTAGTCTTGCACTCTTGGGAGTTGGCATGTACTGGACTGCAGAAAATATTGGATTATAGCCTTATCTTATTAAGAAATATAGACAGACATATGTCTAATTCCTATTTTTTGATAATGAACTTATCTATATTAAAAGATGACAAAAAATAACATTATATATTATATAAACCATAGAAAATTTGTTACATATAAATTAATTATATGTCCAAAAATATGGCATTTTCTTCATACAATACTATAATTTGTAATAAGATAAATATATTTTTAAATATTAATTGCAATTTATCTATTGTGTTTTATAATACGATACTATTTGCTCATTTATTTCAACCTTTTGCAAATTCATTTAACCCATTTGCAAATATATCTAAACCTTTTACAAATTTATTTAAACTGAGCAAAATAGTCGATGGATGGAAAAGCAGTGCCTTATACTGCACGACTCTTTGTCTGTTCCCCGACTGCGACTTTGGGTATAAAATTTAAACTGATTTATATATAAAGGAGGTGGCATCAAAATCAGGTATAAAATAGAATACGGGGAAAAGCATAATTAAAAAGTACAGAAGGGATAATTTTGAGGTGCTAAACAATAGACCACGAAGGAACAGGCCAAATTACTTAATCCCGATGTCCTTTGCCTAATATATATATACAGTCGGACCTCCATATATTGAAATTGAAGGTATCTTAGAAAAATTTCGATATATAGAAACTTTGTTATATAGAAACCTGAATTTACTCTAATGTAGTACAGCAGTTAAGTGATATTTTGTCCTATATCGCCTTTTTCGCGGCCCCCTGACGGCGGTGATGGTGGCTCACAGTGCCCCTGACAGTGGCAATTGTGGCTCGTGGTTTGTAAAACTCCAACTTAAATGATATGAAAAAAGTTTTGGGAAAAAATGTACAAATAAATTTTTTTAATGTTTAAAAATATATATATATATATACAGTATATTAATGTATTAAAAGTCTACTGCGTGTAATAGATAAATCAAAATAAGATGGACAAAACATATTTCATTTATTAAACAAAATAAATTAGAATAATTTAGAATATTATATTTAATTATCAGATGTAATAAGATGGACAAAACATGCATTTATTAAACAAATAAATTAGAATATTGTATTTAATTATCAGATGTAAAGTAATTTCGAAAATTCTTCCTAAGTAATTTCCTCATAAAAATGTTCGCATTTATTGAGCGTCTCAAAATTATTGTCGGGCACATTTTCTGCAAATCGAAACCCTTGGTGAATCGTTTCAAATGCAGCTATTATTTCTTTTCTGGAAGGTCTATTTCATCTGCCTCATTGTCTTTATCTTGATTGTTTCAAATGCATCCATTATTTCTTTTTTTGGAAAGTTTAGGAACTTCTATTTCATCTGCCTCATTGTTTTTATCTTGATTTTTCACTATCTTTTATTGAACTTAAATGTCATCATCTGTCGGATATTCTGCTACAATAACGTCTCCATCCACATTTAAATATTCATTAAGTGAGATTTTGTCATTTATTTTGCCCGTTGACTGTAACTAGTTCCAACATTCCTCAATGTGCGACAGTACATTAACTTCTTCCACAATAGACTTTTCAGAGAAGCCGGCTTTTATGAAGCAATTCTATATGTTATTTTACTATGTCTTTTTCCCACACTTTTGCTAATTCTGAGATTAATTACATTGTCAATGGGTTGATGTTTTCAAGTACAAAAAGTTTCTTGGGAATCTGTTTTCGATGATGCATTTTAAAATTTTTTATTATGCCTTGATCCATTGGTTGTAATTTGAATCTGTTTTAGATAATGCATTTAAAGTTTTTTTATTACTCCTTGATCCATTGGTTGTAATTTTCACGCTGTGTTTGAAGGAAAAAATACCAGGTTCACATTTGTTAATTTTTTTGTTGTAGAAGAAGGATGTGCCTATGAAAAGAACAACTTTTCTCTTCTGTCTTGTCATTTTTTTATCAAAATTAATTAACCACTTCTCAAATAATCTCACTTGTAATCCATGAGAAATCATGGATATGTCATAAATCATAGTCAACTTCTAATGACTTCACTCCTTTAAAACATCTTGGCTGCCCTATAAGCAAAATTTTTTCTTTTCCAGATATATTGGCATAAAGGACAACAGTTATTCGTTCCTTGCTATTTTTACCTTAACAGTTATTCGTTCCTTGCTATTTTTACCTCCATAGCATTTATTGTCTTATTTTTACTTCCATAGCATTTATCATCTTTAAAAGTTAGAATCTTATTTGGTAAACAAAGGTCCACTTTCATCCATGTTAAAAACATTATAAGGCTGATACTCCTAGGTCCCATGTTAAAAACATTATCAGGCTGATAAGTTTTAAAATTGTAATTTTCCTCTGGCTACAATCTATCTCAGATACACATCCACTTTCTCCAGAAATAACTTTTTCTTTGATTCTGTGACACTTCTTAAATTTATCTAACCATCCAGAACTTGCTTGGAACCCCTCATGTCCTAAATTCTGTGTATATTCCATTGCCTTTTCCTTTATGAGTGGTCCTGAGACAGGCATGTTTCTATCTCTCACCATCTTCAGCCATTTCAACACTGCTTC